>LPNX010884519.1:0-30847 GCA_001517045.1 Pseudotsuga menziesii | reverse complement strand
ATGACTCAAATACATAATAGAAACATCTCGGAATAAACATCGGGTTACAATACATAAGATACATAGAAGAATACATTCCGAAGTTACATATACATCAACACTGTCAACAAAACAAGATTGAGAACATCCGTCCAGCAGGGTTGCTTCAACCACTACCAATTCCAGAACATAAGTGGGAAAGCGTCTCTATGGACTTCATTACAGGATTTCCCAAGGTCCAAGGGTGAGATTGTTTATATGTAGTAGTTGATAGACTTACCAAGTTTGCACATTTCTTTTCTATATCAGCAGATTACTCTGCAGCTCGAGTAGCTGAGTTATTCTTCAGGGAGGTCTTCAAGTTACATGGGTTACCTAAGACCATTGTTAGTGATTGAGATAGAAAATTCACAGGTGCCTTCTGGCAGGAACTATTCAGATTAGTGGGGACCAAAATAGATACCAGCATGAGTTATCATCCCCAGAGCGATGGAAAAACTGAGATAGTCAACAAGTGGATTGAAGGATATTTGAGGAACTACGTAACAGGGCAGCAATGAACTTGGATTAAATGGCTAAACTTACGGGAGTATTTCTACAATACTACCTATCACATGTCTATTAGGATGACTCCTTTTAAGGCATTATATGGCTACGAGGCCTTGGACTATGCAAACTTGGCATTTGGAGACAGTAGGGATCCTAAGGAAAAAGATTGGATATAGGGCAGTCAAGATATTCTTAAAATCTTGAAGGAAAACTTACAGACAGCCCAGAATCAGCAGAAGTTATATGCAGACAAACACATGATTGAGCGGAGCTTTGAGGTAGGGGATTTGGTATACTTAAGGCTCCAACATTACAGACAGTCTTTGCTTAAGAAGAAAGGAGCAGAAAAGTTAAAACCTCACTTCTATGGACCCTACATAATAATCAGGAAGGTGGGAGAGGTGGCATATGAACTAGAACTACCACAGGAAAGTAAAATTCACAATGTGTTCCATGTGTCCAACCTGAAAAAGACCCTTGGGAAACACATTGCTCCATCAACATAATTACCTCCTTTAGATGATGAAGGACTACTGATACTGATCCCTGAACGGATCATACAGACTAGAGAAAGGAAACTCAGGAACAGGGTAATTAGGGAATACTTGGTTCAGTGCAAGGAACTACCACTAGAGGATACCACATGGGAAGGTGAACAGGTATTGCAGCATCCTATTTTGCAGTTGCTTAAGGACAAGCAATCTCAAGTGGGGAGGACTGTAATGTCCTTAGCTGATTAGGCATTGAGGATCAAAACCGCTAACCTATGTGATTACTGTGGGTTCAAGCGGTTACTGACAGTTAGGGAATCATCTAAAGACCGATGCCATCTATAGAAAATATAGGGAATCATCATGTTATCACCATTAGCTCAAGAAGGGCCACCGGGGCCAAAGGCCACCATCATGCATGCCATCCAAGCATTATTTAATGATGCATGCACTCATTTAAGTCTCCATGCGCATGCATGCAAGTCAACTGCAAATTAGAAAATAAAGTGACCTAATTAGGTCAAAGATTAGGGTTTTCACAGTTGAAAGTTATAAAAGGAAGATAAAGTGAAAGGAGACTCACTTTTGATGATTATTATTTTGGAGCTCTTGAATAGTAGCACAGCGTGCAACACAACAGTTGGGGTTGGAGACGGCGTATTCAGCTAGCGGGGTTTCGGCAGTGAGATATCTTCCCTAGTCTCATTCAGGGTAAGCCATACAGGTTCACCATTTTCTCTTCCATTCATTCATAGTTATCCAGTATACTACAGAGATTGTTGCAGGGGCACGTGTGCAACCGTAAGGGATTTTCAGCCAGAAATCCCTAATCATTCGCTGGGTCTTCAAATCTCAGTTTTACTTCGTAATCCAGGCACCATTCTCATCATTAGCATCTTACTCCAGTACCCGGTGATTATCAGAGCCGATCATGCTCATCCTAAGCAGTTATCAGCCATTTCGGGATTAGGGGGGGCGTGAGCAGCTGCACCTCTAGAACAATTCGCTAGCCTGCCTAGAGACCTCAGAACTTCTGCATGTGCCAGGCATTCTCTCTGTCACGGGAAGGCTATCAGTCCTGCAAATCAGCAGCTTCATCGGACACCTCCTTCACTAAAAATGTCACCCTTAGCTGATCTGGGGTCCATGTTGCTGGGGTTTCACCGGAAGTAGAAGATATCAGTTCATCTTCAATTCAGCTCTTGATGTGTGCATACTCTCTCAGGAGCAGTCCATCCAGCTTATCATTGGTAAGTGTTCATTCTATCCCATAAACCCTAACCCTAATTTTTGCTATAAAATAGGGATTTTTGCATCGTTGTTTGCATGTTGTATCAGCGCATTTTCTTAGAATTAGAAAATATCGCGATTTGGGATATTACATCAATACAAGGAGCTGGGGAAAAAACCACATGGGAAAAAATCCCCCCCTCTAACTAAGCAGATAGAATCAGGATTCAAGTTTGAAAAACTTGAAAATATGTTGCTGCAATATTTGTGATGTAACAAGGTAACATGCATGATGTTCTGTGCACATGTATCTTGGGGCCTGGCATGTAGACTTCTCCATCTTCTCCCAAAATGATGATGGAAGGAAGGAATAATGTAACCTTTTCCTCTTTCTAAATGAAGAGGTGTATGATCCACTCTATTCTTTTGAATGTAGTGAGACTGAGCCCTTGCCATGTAGCATCTTACAGGGATTCTATTGCATCTCTCTTAAGGAGGTAAGATTGCATGACATAGCACAAGGTTCTTAGTCTTTTGAGTGTCATATGGATTTCCAGACATATTCATAGCTTCCAGTTTAAAAGTAGGGACTGGATCTGGATCTGAATCACCTTGAATCTCAATATCATAAACCGATACATTTGGATCTGCAATACTAGTGGAAACTGCAAAAGAAGTAGATGATTTTTTTTACCTTCCCTTGCAAGTGGCTGCTGAGAGTGCACAGGCTCTGAAAATGGCATGAAGTGTTGGAACTCATATGCCTTGGAGGCATGATCTGTAGAATCCTTCGCTATGATGTTCCCAGTAGAGATATCTGTGATCAAATATCACTCACTTTGGAGAGCCAAAATGAGTCATCTGGTATACAAATAACATATTTGCAGCTAGGGAGGGAACATAAATCACATCTTTGAACTTTCCATGTTCAAGCTTGATAGAACCCTTCCCTTTGGCTTGAAGTTTACTGTTATTTCCCACCTGCAAACTAGGACCATCAAAATACTGCAAGGAAGAGAATGATTCTCTGGATGAAACCATATGATTGGAAGCTCTGGAATCAATGAGGAAGGCATGTGTTGTTGAGAAGATAGCCTTCAGTGCATGACATGACTCTTCATGTTCTTCAGTTTATTATCTATGGTCATCCTTCCTTGCGCTAGCAGGTACAATAATGTTTTTTTTCTTCAGAAGAAGATACATGTCATCAATTGTTCTTCTCATACAGGATATTTATGGATGGAAGCCCCTTCCATAGTAAGAACAAAGTGTCTTTCCTTTTCCATTATTCTTTCTTCTCTTCGAACCTGAAGGCTCATTTGACTGCTCTTTCTCCACAGGAGACTCATCCATTTGCTTCCCTTTATCATTCGCTACCTTAGGTCCTTCTGCAACTAGTGCTTGATCTCTGGAAGATCGAATGATCTCCATTTGGATCAACTTGTCATGCTCCTGAGTGAGAGATTTAATGAAGGAGTTGAGAGTAGGAATCCTCCAATTTGAAGTAGTAAGCTTCACTGAATGAAAGGTTGATACAAATACTGAGTAGTATGCACCAAGTTTTGAGAGAATGGAAAGGATGAGTTGATCATCCTCCTTCTCAACCTTGCACAACTTCAACTGGAACACTAGATTCTTGAATTTTGTGAAGAATTCATTTAGTGTTTTGAAATTGGATGGATGAAGAGAAATCAGCTCATTATCCAACTGATAGATTCTTAGATCATCTTGCTTATCAAATAAGGAGGAAATCTTATCCCAAACCTTCTTGGGAGTCTTCAATCCATTGATGTGGAAGAGAAGATCTCGAGAGATTGAGAGGCGCAAGCATCCATAGGCTTCATCAAGCCTATTGAAGTACTTTTCTTTGTCAACATAGTGGATTGGCTCTGCCTCTGCCTCCATTTTAATTCTGCAGAGTATTTTGGAGCATAGCTGCATCTCCATGTCCTCCTTCCACTGGTGATAGTTGAAAGGAGTGAGAAGCTCTATTGGAGGGGCCATTTAGAATGCAGTGAAGAAGAATGAGTTTTTGTAGCGAATGCAATGAAGGAGACTGAACTTCTTGTGGTGAATGCACTGAAGAGGACTGATAAACCTGTAAATCACACAATCAAACAGACAAAATAAGGTAGCTGCATCTCCATGTCCTCCTTCCACTGGTGATAGTTGAAAGGAGTGAGAAGCTCTATTGGAGGGGCCATTTAGAATGCAGTGAAGAAGAATGAGTTTTTGTAGCGAATGCAGTGAAGGAGACTGAACTTCTTGTGGTGAATGCAGTGAAGAGGACTGATAAACCTGTAAATCACACAATCAAACAGACAAAATAAGGTCAAAAGTCTGTAGTTTTGGAATTTCCTTCACACCCAGTATATTTGATCAAGCAAGCTTGATCATCAATTCCTTAACTTGGGATATTAAGTGGTAAATTCTCCACTTCTGGTGCAGTACTGGAAGGAGCAAATTTTCTCAAAAAAATGGATCTAAGTATGAATCTGTAGTAGGAGAAGTGCCTTGTCTTGTAGAGGCTATGATACCATATTAAATTGAGCACATAGATCTATGGATCAACACACAACTCACATAATAGATCACACAATTTTACTCAGAAATTGAAGAATGAAACGGGGAAAAAATGGCTTGCAACTGTGAATGCTTTCATTAATCAAAAGTAATTAGATGATTAATTACAATGAAGTACAATCGCTAAATAGCCACATGCAATTCGAATCCATGTGAGGAAATTCAAATTGGTTGGACTCTACTTGAATGAATTTTTAACTGACCTTGTCTAAACCATTATTGGAGTTCATCGGAGTTCAAAATCCAAACTCAAGTGTCTAATTCAGTGTTGACTAGTCTAACTGACTGAGGTAGGTGAGTAAATGCACCTCACCTGCATGCAACCATGCAATCCTAGCTCTAACTGAATAGAACTAAATGTAGGGAACTAGAACTGAATGTAACTGACTCTGAACTGAGCTTGACTAGTCACAAACTGAACTCAATTGATGCAGGTTGGTATTGGCACTCCTAGTGGCTCCTAATTTGTGGGGATTGATCTAGGAGGCTCCTAAATTGATGCATGCAAGTGAAATCAGTGGTAGTTGGCCTCAATTAGTGTTCCCCACACTTTAGTAACTAGTACATGTGCCCCAATTAGGCCAAGTGGACCCAATGGTGCTAGTGACTAAAAATAGATTGAAAGGACTCCCGATTTAGACATGACTCCTGATTTAGACATAAATGACCAAATTGGACAAGGGAGGATTATAATTTAAGTGAGGATTTCTAATGAATATAGATCTAGGATTGGTTTGCACATGACTCATAACTCTTTTTGTGATGTTGTGCAATCCAAATTTCACATGGTATCAGAGCTAGTCTAATTCATAGCGATTTTCCTAGTCTTTCTTGAGTGTTTTCTGTAGGTTATTGTCATCACTAGAGTGCACAATATGGATTAATCCATGATTCTTACACCCTTCAACTACTTCGAATGGAAGGCCCACATGATCATCCATCTTCGAAGTAAGGGTCTTTACATAGTCAACATGGGGCTTGAACGTGATCCAAATGTTGTTTCCCAAAAAGCTAAGTGGTTCAATAGAAGTGATCAAGTTTATGGTTTGCTTTGTATCTATGTTTCTCTAGATATCCTATTCCACCTTAAAAATTCTTCTACACCAAATGAATTATTGCTCAAGCTTGATTCATTGTTTAGGAAGCAATATTATATTAGAGGTCATCTATTGGAGAATGAGTTGATCTCATTAAGTCCAAGCAGTTTCGAAACCATGGAAAAGTCTATATGAAAGTTCAAGAACCTAAAGCTTCAAATCAAACAATGTGGCATTGAGAGAAAGAGGAGCACATAATACTTTCCATTCTGACCAAACTGGGTCCTGAATACTCAGTATTTGTGTCTACATTCCATGCTACAAATCTTGTTGTTTAAAATTGGAGGATTCCCTCCTTGGATGCATTCATATATTTGCTCACCAAATAGAAAGATAAGCTTGTGAAAATGTGGACTTTGAGTTCTTCAAAGGACCGTGTGCTTGCTACTCATGGAGCTACAAATTTCAGAAATTCTAAATCCAAAGGAAAGGAAATAATGAAGGGGAAGAAGCATTTGGATGAAGAGAACTCAAGTTCTACTGATAAGGATTTGAAATCCAAGAGGATGAAGAGAAAGAGAGAGAAACTAAATCGTTTTTATTGCATAGGTTCTCATTATTAGAAATCTTGTTTCAGAAATAATATGGACATCATGACCAAGTTTCTTGAAGAAAATAATATTGATGTTCCATATTTTGCAAGAAAAGAAGAAGGCAACTCTCTTTGGAACAAGAAGATGGTAAACTCATGTATGCTTTGGGTGCTAGATTGAAGCCCCTTTATAATTTCTATATTTTTTATGTTTATGTTTCTGATTCACATTTTGATAGATCATATTCTGAAACATCCATCCATTCCTTGGAAAAAAACCCAAACAATTCACCAAACTTTCCTCCTGATACTAGTCATTTTCACTAGTTTCTGACTTATCTTCTTAAAGATCTTTCCCACTCCATTCAGATCCTTCTTGCTCTGATTTTGAAGGTAATATGCAGGATTAAATTCATTTTATTACATCCTTAAACTCATTTAACCAACCATTTGATTCTCAAAAGACCCTATAAACCCCAAGTTCTCCACTTGGAAAATCTCAAAATTGCATTGTTTCCAGTATTATTCCACTTGACTATGTTGCTTTTATGTCTTGCATATCATTCATTGGTTCAATAGGCATGTAATTATACCTCATGGGACTTTTTTTCCACATGTTTGGACCTGATATCAACACCTATGGTTCAAATTTCAAGTCTCCAGACCATCCAAGTTTGCTCAACTGTAGGTGTGATCTAGTTTCCCACTCTTTTCCTACTATGGACCCATTTTCTCATGGAGGAACTATACCTCTAATGTTTTCTTCTATATATGACTCCTATTATGATATTTCAGAGCCTCATGATATTTTTTAGAGATTTATGAAGGTGTTTCATCGGTTTTGGAAGAAGATACATGGTTTAATTCATGATATGGAAGCTACTTAAGAAGCTGATTTTGTTGAGTCTTTTGATGCTCTTTAGGAAGAAGTTTGCATAGATATATTTTCCATTATTGATTATGCTTTCATAACAGAGTATTTGTTTAGTAAAAATAATTCTCCTCCATCATCATATGATGACTTTCAAGGGTCCTCTCCACATGTTCTTTGTCTACAACACATTGATGCATTGATGCATGATAATGGCATCCACAACATCTTCACCAAATATCTCACGAAGAAGTTATTTATTCAACTCATTCAAGTGATGAATAAGACCTTTTGAATACATTTTTATCATCTATGTTCCATTTCCATTCTTGAGGGAGTATTTTCCCCTTGAGGTTTTGCCTCTTTCCTCATTTTTACATGGACAAATAAATTGTTGTAAAGGGTGACCATAAGCCTTGTTGCATGGGCCCTAGTTTGCTTGCTCACTACCATTTTTTGTTTAATGGGGGATGCTAGGCTAATATTCCCATCATATCTATGCCATGGACCTTCATGTTGTTCTACATAGTGTGAAAAAGGTTCTAGTTCCTAGCTTAGTGTCTTGGACCATAGTTTATCCATACTTGACTAGAAGTTATGCCATAAGATCATGCTTTTCCACAAGTGCGCCCAAGTTCCTTGTTATGGGGAGTCAAACTCATGCATTAATGATGAAGGCACCCTATTTCCATGTTTTATGGGATAATTATGGACCAAGGGCACTAATTCACTATATTTGGTCAAACTTCTTATTAAATTGTAAAAAACCTAGCCCATAAACCACCGCATGCATGTGTTCACACCTATTTAGACTATCCTAACCTAGTTTTGGTTCTTTTGGTATTTTTGGTCCCTATGATTCATTGAATCTCATTATGACACCAACTTTGTTCCCTCATGTTCATTGGCCCTCATTATGGTCCAATCTAGGGTTTACACTTGGCCTTATGTCATTGATGGGTGAATTGGTCCAATCTAAGCCTACCATTTGTGAGTCAATCATATGCTTTGTTGGGCCCATGGTATGTACCCAAGGTATTGCATGTGATAATTCCTATATATTGCATTGGTTTTTTCTCAATAAGCACAATAATGGAATTAATTCTCTAGAGAGGTTTCTCTAGTTTTGTCTCATATTCTTCTTCTCTCATTTTCTGCTATCTCTAGAAATAATTCTAAGTGAGTATTGCTAATGAATCTAGATCTAGGATTGGTTTTCACATGACTCTAAACTTATGTTGTGATGTTGTGCAATCCAAATTTCACACGTCCTTCGAAGCCCCATTTGAGTGATAATGATGATTAACATGCTCCAAGATGAGATATATTTACCCTTGATTGTGTGCCTATTGTTTTATGGTAAGAACCCACCAATTAATGAAAATATAGTTACCCTCATCTCCAATTAACATATTGAAGTTTCAATATGACAAATACAAGAGATGGAGTGAGTACAAAGTACGACAAATAGGTGTCCCATCCTTTTTTTGTATTGCACTCGACTGGGATTTCCATCGAGAGAAAGGAGAGGAGGAAAAGTAGTACGAGAGAATGGATTTGGGGCACCATCCCAACTGCAAATTCATTTTCCTTTGTAGCAATAGACAATAGTGAAATACTTTGGCATGAAAAGTATGGTATGGTATCTGTGGAATTACCGGTGGTTGTTGTGAAATGTATCTTCCTTTTTAAACTAGAAGAAGAGCATTGAGTCTTATAATGTTGCTAGTACCTCTTGAATGTATTTATGGTCTTCTAGTTTGTGTTTCTAGGTTTTATTTTATGCTTTGGTGTGTTTGTTGTTGTCGACATGATTATCAAATGTCAATCTGGCAGTTGTTTCAGCAAATACCATTGATCTTGCAACTTTATATTATTTTGGTAATATATAATTACAAATTACAAATTCCTTCCATATGATCATAGTTAAGGTCGACAACAATGGAATATTTCATAAATTTAATTCTCACAAAGAACACATCAGGATAGGAAGTAGAACTTTGAATAATAGTAGCATTATTGGAATCAATTCTGAGTAATGAGCTTTAAACCCCATGAGATGCTTCAATCAATTATTAGAATACTAACAAACAAATATATGGTGAGAATTGTCAAAACCCATTTTACTCAATCGTGGAAAATTTTGAAGTGAGTGAATCTTGATTCCTATTCCACTCTATAGGTTGATGCCAAGGCTTATGAAACCATCATTTTCTACCTCATAAGTCCCTATGTGTCTCTTAATTTCCCATTTTCTTGAAGAATCTTGTAGGGAGTAGCAGAGAGACTTCAAGCTTCTTTAGTGTTGGTATCTCTCACCATCAGTTGTTAAGTGGAGAGAAATCAATGTTTCCATGGTTGTGGACCATGCCCTGCAAATGTGAATGTTTCCTTCTCGGTCTCACTCTGAAGAAGGTGGAAAAGATGTATCTCAAAATCCTTGAATCAACAGGGTTCAACATTGGTAATTACTTAGTGTCGATTCCCACATTTTCACACATGTGAGTATTTTGGCAAATATGGAATATTGGAATTCAATATTTATCTGGGAGACTCTCTCTATAACAAATTTAACTAAACATAGCAACAAAATAATTTATCCTTCAGCCAAAGACTCATAGGTTGACTCATCTCATTTTAGTAGATGGGCATCTCTCCTTCCTCAGACAACTACGAAAACAAATTTATATTATTTTATTAAAATAAATTTCAAATTATATTATTTTCATTTGGAAGTTTTTGTGTAGTTCATCTCTTTCCAAATATGGAAGGTAAATGTCTTGTTAATCTGTTAATTTTTAACTTGCTTACATGTTTCCCTCTGATATATGTCTTTATTCTTCTTACTTGATCAAAATTGTATTAATGTTTTTCTTTATCTTTTGTATTATCAATAACAGGACACTTCAGCTAGTATAGTTTATGACAATCAAAACTGTGGAATATAACCCGTTTATGAATGATTTCTCCATAGTAACACTACTAGGCTTTCTCCATACTAACACCATGATGGAAATACTCATGGAAACTAGATAATGTCAGCTCAAGTCAAGAAAATAATGAGTGCAAATATTACCTAAACTCACTAGTTAATTTCAAACTTCATCAAGTGTTGCCTGAATGGATGAATCAACAAGTACTTGCCAAATTTTAGTATAATTGGAAATTCTATTAGATATAAGTTGGTTGCATCATGAACTTCAAAAATCCAAATTTTGGACCTAAAAAAATTCCTTATTTATATCTTATCTTTTTGTTGTTTGAGTGGAGTTTGTTAGAGACTACTAACTATTGTAGGGTTGTTTAAATCATCAAAATCATCTTCACATCTACTTGATGCTACATTTAATGTCGTTAAGTCGATTGAAATCTTGATGTTCAATGTTTGTCTATTTCAAATCTTGGTGTTCATTTCCATTTGATTATACGGTATTAACCTTGATCTATATCTATAGTGTGGTATGTACAATCTACTTTAATGTGTATACTCTTAATGGTTGAATTTTCATAAAAATGAGAATCATGTTTTTTCCTTGTGAAGTTATAAATAAATTATTTTTTTAATGGTCCTAAGCATTATGGAGTTACCTAATTGAATCTCCATTTTGGATTTTGCCCAGATCTATTCCTTAAAATTATTCACAAATATCCTTTTGAAATTTTCATATTGGGATTGAAAAAGCATCGAGTCTAGGGGTTCCTATTTTTAGGTCTCACATATTAAACATCCATATTTGCCTCTAAATTTTATTTATGCTTTGACAAAACCTCTTTAGGTCACCGTATGTTTCATTGACAAAGAAAATTGAGACTAGTTTCATGTCCATTGTCTTCTTATTTGCGCTTACAAAAAGGTGGAAAGAATGGGTAAAGATATTTGAAGGAGATAAGATTAAAGTGAGAGATGATACTTGAGTCGTGCTTATTAATTTGGGAGTATTGCCTATTCTATATTTTGGTTACATTTGAGCTTTGGTATTAAAACAAATATTATTACCCTATTTTCTGAGTACAGGATATTGCATCAAATCTAGAAGCATGTTGTAGTCGCTTTGAGTGGTTCTCGTCAAATGGAAATGGCGCCGAGAGCGGATCGATCCAACAGATGAATGCCGTGAGTCCATCACCTATGATAATGGTACCACTTCTAGATGGATCATAAGATGTATATTTTCAGTAAAGTTGGGCAAATATTACCATAATACTTAACTTATTGAAGGTTTTTCATGAAGATATGTAAAATACTACTTGATAAATAAATTTTTGATATTGTATTTTTCTTTGGTCATTCACTAGAGAGTGAAAATTTTGTTTACATTGGAAAAAGTGTTTATTGGCCTTTTTCTATGTTATATTTTTATAGCACCCATAGTTAATTACACTAAAGGGATTTCTAGTTTCTTTGCAATCATTCTCTTTTTCTAGTTATTAGTTACACTAAAGGATCTAGGATGGAAAGCTAAAGTATGCACTATGGGTGGAAAAAATTACCAATAAATGAGCAACGCTCAATATCACCTTCAAACTTGTCTATGGAATAGATGCTTCACTTCCCATCAATCGCAAACTATTGGTGAACAAGATCCTTCAAAATTTCATCGAATCAAATAATAATTTGCAAATCAGGATGAATCAACTTATCCAATTGGATTAAGAGAGGAGAAGTGATTTTGATAAATTTCTGGTCACAATGATTCATAGGGGCAAGGTAAAGTATGGATTTTATAAAAGATCCAAGCAAAATAATTACAAACATGGACATATAATGCTTCTATTGGATAAAACATGAGAAACAAGGATATCAACACAAATTCAAGCATTTGTGGTTGGACTTGTTCTAAGTGGGATGCAATAGAAATAAGTAATACGTTTTATTTTAAAAGTTTGTATAGAAAACGAACGTAATTACATGTAAATGGGAAACATCTAAAACCACCTTTTCAATCCATATGAGTTGTTATTCCCCATGCATATTAGGATAGGTTCAAGTATATTCTCTAATTTATTTATTTTCATATTTATCTTAGTCGAAAAAGTATGAATTAGTTAGTCAAATCAATGTAGAATATTTGAGTAATGTTTGTCACCAAGAGCAATTAGTTTTAGGTCAACTATGAGACTTGTTGTGTTTATATTGCTTCTATATTTTGTCCATTCTTCCCTCCCTTTGGATCTGATTTTTAAACTAACAGATATCCCCCAAAGTGTTGGAGAACCTATTAACTTTTAACTATCGAACATAAAAGAAAATTATGGAAGGGAACAGTATTCCAAGAAAAAAAGGTGGTGTCTAAAGACACCATTATAGCACTTAAGCACAACACATCATGATAAAAACATCACAATGCATCATGAGCATGAAAGAAATATCAAATTCTTATCGTTATATTAGACAACCTATAGGGTCTCCCTTTTATAGTTTCCATATATAACCAGCTTCCTAGAAGTGAGGAGGATCTAGTCCACAAATGTTGGTCGTTGGTCCTAACTGTTTCTGTAGAATCCACAATGTCCCAAGTTTTAGTCGGTTGTTATAGTCACATCTCCCACGGTATTTTTGAACATTCAGCCATCTAAACAACTTTCCATATAGTCATTATGTCGACCTTCCTAGTTGGGCCTCCAGTTGACTTCTCTCTTAGTCACCTGTCGCTTAATGACTTTTTGTCTCTAAAAAATCCATAGGTGTGATGAACCATCAAGAACTTAGGTTCAAACACCCCCCATTAACACAATGTTCTTGAGATTCACGAGGATAAAATACTTGCTATGAAAACCACCCCATAATTGCAGCTTCCTGAATACCAAGCATAGCCCAAAGTTTCACAAACTTAGCTTCTATAAAATACTTCGTAAGGATATCAACAACCTAATCATATATTCTAAAATAAAGAAGTGAGACAGTATATTCATGTACCAACTCTCTCAAATAATGAACATGAAGTTCAACATGCTTCATTTTGATATGGGCAGCAGGATTATTGGCAACTTGAATAACAACCTAATTAGCACAGTAAATAACAATGGAGACATGAATAGGAAAACTAAGCTCGTGGATAAGCTGACAAATCCAAACTGCCTCTCTACCTACATTGGAAACACCATGATACTCGACTTTTGTAGTTGAAAGGGATACTACCTTTTTTTCTTACACAACTAGACCAATGGTACAAAACTCTATCAAAACACATATCCATAAGTGGAATTTCGGTCATCAACGTCACCACTCTAGTCAAAATAAGTGTACTCGACTAGCAGTTCAGTGTTGCAACAATACTTAATACCAAACTGTTAAGATCCTTTAATGTAGAGAACAATTCTCTTAGAATCCTTCCAGTGGCTTTCTAAAGGATCCTACATGAATCTGGAAACCACACTAATTGTAAAGGATATATCTGGGTGACTGTGAGTTAGGTAAATAAGGCTATCGACCAAATGAAAATAGAGAGTGGCATTGAATCTTTTAGAGTCATAGTATTTCAAAAACTTCGCTCCCAGCTAGTAGGGTGTAGCATATGACTTACAGTTGTCCATCTTGAATTGTTTCAAGAGATCCAAGGCATATTTAGGTTGAGACCAATTTGTAAAATTTGAATGCCAAGAAAGAAATGGAAGAGACCAATTTCAAAGATATCTGCAAGTTGTTTCTTCAAACCCAAAATTAGATTGACATTGTTTCAAGTTATGACTAAATCATCAACATACAATGCTACAATCAAAGTATCACCATGAAAATGTAGTACATAAATACCGTGATTAGATTCACAACATTTGAAGCCAAGAGTAACCAAGAAATGGTCAATGTTTTCATACCAAGAATGAGGTGCTTGTTTCAAACCATACAATGACTTCTTTAGTCAATAAAAAAGACCATAACTTGTCATGAAGCCATGAGGTTTCTCTCTCTATATATTTCTTTAGTCAATTCTCCTTGCAGAAAATAACTTTTAACATCCATTTGATGAAGCTTCCATCCAAAACGAGCAACAAGGGAAACTATCAATCAAACATAATTCATCTTTACAACAGGAGCAAAGGTCTTAGTGTAGGTAATTCCTTCTTATTGAGAAAATCCCTTGGAGACCAAGTGAGCTTTGTGGAATTAAAAAACACCATGGGAAGTAAACTTGGTCTCATATACCCATCAACACTTCATGACATTCTTTCCTTGCAATCAAGGAACAAGGTCCCATTTTTTATTTTTCTTCAAGGAATCAATTTCTGCAGTCATAGCACTTTCCTATTTAAGCATACCCTGAGAATCAACGTACATATCAGAATCATAGGTGACGAGGACACGTATAATTAGAGAAAAAATTCCACATTGTTTCTGACTGCAATTTTTTTGGCCAATGTTAGCATTTCCAACATCCAATCCAATAGCTTCAATAATCTTAATAGTCCACTAAGGTAAGCAAGTCATTTTTTATTCAGGTCAACTATCATTAGTTATGTGAGTCTAGGAATTCAAACTGCTAACTTCAATAGTCACAGCAGACCAACTACCAGTTGAATCTAACTTTGAATCAATTCAATTATAACTCCACAAATGGGTACAGTCAATCCAGACTCTTTAGGGATGTGAAATGGATCATTGTTCAAGAGACCAGAGGAGCAATTCAACAACTTATTACGTGAAGTCTTTTCATAAAATATCATACTTCTTCTTAAGATGATGTATTGTTTGACGGAATCAAATAGTATATAGGTTTCAACTCATCGGAGTAGCCCATCTGTTGGCCCTAGGAAAAGATAGGAAAAATTTAGTTAGAATTATATTCGGAATGAGAAGAGTCTGGTAGAGCGACAAAGGAAGCTGCAACGGAGGAAGAGATAAGACAAAAGAAGTAACGGTAGAAGGGAAGTTGTGATAGAAGCAGCGACGCCAAAATAATTGTGCAACAAAAGGAAAGGTGTGATGAGATCAGTTGCGACGGAAGGAACCACGATAGAAGGCGTGCAGTGATTGAAAAGGATAAATAGAGAGATCGTGGGTATGAAGTCAGATAGAGTCACATGTGATTTAGGGAATAAATCATATTTGTACTTTGGGCTGATAGTTCCTACTAACAGTTGTAACAAAAAAAAGGAGAATAGGAATGACAGCATGTCGACTAATAGAATGAAGTCAGATGATATTGACATGTAAGAGTCTATAAAAAGAAGAACCCAAGCTGTGTGTGGGTTGATTCTAAGGTTTTTTTGCATCTGTTACTTCTTAGTTAGTCGATTGGTTCTTTTACTTCCTAGTTGGTATGTTTTTGTCAAAGAGTCGAATAGGCAAAGAGTTGAAAGTTCAAGAGTCGAAGAGTCGTATAGAAGAGTGATTCATTCCAAGATGTGTGTGTATCGATAATAGAGTGAAGGGGAGGAAAGCCTCAGAGACCAGAAACTAGAAGAGAGAGAAGTATGTATAGATAGTAGAAGAATATCTACACAACAGAATTTTAGCCCAAAATCTAACGGATGACATGTCCTAAATTCGACAGATACCTGTCTATTATTCGACAACTTCCTTTGTTTTGGTTGTCGGTGAGAATTCGTCGGATATTCGACCCCTTGTCTTACACTGTTGAATTTTCGACAGAGGTTGTCGAATTTCAGACGACAAGGTTGTCGAATTTCCTACGACAAGGTTGTCGAATTTCCTATGGCAAGGTTGTCGAATTTCCTATGACAAGGTTGTCGAATTTCCTATGACAAGTTTGTCAGACAAGGGCCCCAGGATGTCGAAAATGCGACGACAATCTACCGTCGGAGCCACAGCAGGGTTGTCGAATTTACATGAAATCCGACAAGAGCTGCTAGGAATTGAACGTCGGATAACCAACAGGGTACTGTATATTAATAAAAATAATTGCAAATTCAAATGATTTTCAGAATTTTATATTAATAAAAATTGCTCATTTTTAATGGTTTTGAGAATTGCAAATTCATTGATTTCCATATCAACATGAGCTTATCTCTTGGGTTTGCCATGATCTGAATAAGAGAAAATAAAACCCTTTTATTAAACCCTTGCTCATAAACCAATTAAAAATATCATTATGTCAACCTTGCAGGATCATTGAACACAATCTATCATTTGTAGACTTCCCCTTTAGTTGTTACCTCCTAGAGTATCCATACCAAATAATACTATTTTGACTACACACCAATTGTTTGAGCATATCTACATCCTATCGTTGAGGAAAAACAACGACTAGATTTTGTTGAAATCAAATACAACAACATCAAGTAAGCATATGATGAAGTGTGCACCCAACTAGAGAATGCTCTGGATACAAATCCTAGCAGCACAAAAAGATAAAACAGTTGTGAAAGACACAATTTATGCATTATGTGATCACTTGCGTGCATTGTGGCCTGAAATACGAACACATGTACTTGCCTCAAGTGCTATAAATGAAGAGTTATAACAATAGGTATAGTAGTTAAATCATCCTTATGCTTTCAACTAAGCAATTTGCAAATGGTTGGTACGATTACCCCATGGGCCTCAACCTAGTTGAACTTACAAATAAAAGGATTCCTAGCATAGAATAACTCATTTAATCCTAACTAAATCCTATTGGATGTCAAAAGGTGTCTCCCTAATTAGAGGAATATTTTTTTTCTTATACAAGTTGTTCAATAAGTCATACGACTATGAGTTGCAACTTGAATCACTGAATGTAAATATATACTATGTTTCCATGTCCTAATCCCTTCTGTGGTTATTAAATTATAAGATTTCGTGTTTCCTATGGTTCTCTTTGAGCTGCACTTTTTGTATTTCCATAGTCGTGCCAAAAAAAATATTACTCAAATATTAGTTTCATTTACCATATATCAGTAAATGAAATTCACACACAAAAATATCCCTAAGCACATGAAATACTTTTGCATATTGAACTCAATTTCTACAAAATATACAACAAAAACATAAAATAACACCATATCAAGCCATTTAGATTGGAAAATCAATCATGTAGTCAATCCTCTGTATTTTAAATTTAATTTATTCTTCGTTAATCCTATAGGTAATCATGTTGTTCTAGTTTCCCGAGCTTTATGTTCTCCCCCACCCAACATTATTTGTTCACTTTCTATAGCCGTATTCATTTCCATTCTTCTTCGCCACTATCTAGAATCCCACAATATCCACCATTAGCTCTCCTTTTGTGGGTAGAAACTTGGACTTTACGAAGGAGCAAAATATGCATACCAATATGAGAAATATGTTGATGAGCTGAATGAGGATACACATTAAAACAAAGGCAACATGAGTAAGAAGGCAATTATGATTGACGTGCTCCTTTTCAATTATACAATGAATTAGTATTGAAACAAGTTTGATTTTCACTAAAGAGTTTGAATTGGTAGCATTAAGATGCTAGAGGAAACATTTACAAACTCTATAGAGGCGACAAAGGATAACTAGAGGAGTAACCTTTCACAATAGCAACACATGGAAGTTAAGATGTATTCAATGATAAGTGTACAATAGTAGCCTTGTTATCATGCGTTAAGGGAGCTAATCAAGGAGAGGGTAGGATCTAATCACAAGTGTAAGTGTAAGGAAATGGTGTGCATTGTGTATCTACTATTATGTATATATTTAGTAACAATATGATAGTTGTTTATTAATCCAAAGTGACATGCCTATTATCCTTGAAATGCATACTAGGCTGGCTACAGGGCTTGATCACCTTTAGGAAGAGAACTCAAACTTTCAATAGGGCTCAACCACTAAATTAATTACATACTGACCTATTAACACTGCAAGTCCTTGAGATCAGTTGCATAAGACCTATATGCCTTGGAAGAAGGTAAGGAAGATTTATCTTATTTACATAATAGATGGAATCCTTGAGAAACTTCTTACTCTGTTAGTAGAGAGCCCCAAAGGAAGGTTTCCAAAGAACAAATTCTCATCGTGTATTTGAAATTATACAACATATCAAGAAAACTAATCCCAATGCCATCTTAAGGTTACAAAGCTTAAATTTCAATATTCTAAATTTCTAGGTAACTCAATTTTCAAATCAATTTAACATTATATTAATAGGAATTACAACTCTTCATTAATATTAATATAAATATAGGCATTTTTATTAATAGGAATTAACACTCTTCAATATTATTATAAGCAATTTTTAATGATCATTTTGAGTAAGAATATTTATACTATAAACTAAATTTTAACATATTTATAAGTGTAAGAATAATTTTAAAAATATTGTAATATACTTGAGTTTTATTACACACATATCCATAAAACTTGTAATATAAGAAAGAAAAAAACAACGCATAAAACATATCATGAGAAAGAAAGAAAAAACAACACAAAGCATGTAATGAAAAACCAAAATAAGAAGAGGGAATACAAAAAGGAGAAAGACCAATATATATGTTGAAAAATATTGCAATAATCAATCCATGCCTTTCACTCAAAATGGACTATATGAATCGACAATTCAATTTTTTGCATGAAAATAAATACACATTTCAATCTTTGATTAAAAAGTACAAAAAAGACTTTTTCTGAATGAATCAAATATACACAGTGCTTTCTATCAACCAATTTACCAATCCTCCCTTTTATTTGGGCTCATATCAGACGAGTTACTATTCCATGGGCATCATTTACATGAAAACCTAATTTTCACGTAAGCATTGTATAGTTAATTGAAAGTCATAGTTCTAAAGTGAAAATGCTAGAATTCACTCTAACATCAGTTTGAGTTTACATTTTTTTTACTCCTTCAAATTTATGCATGACTAAGTGTTAGAGAAAATAACCCTCTACCTAGCCCCTTTGGGTCATCCTAATCATCATAGAGCTAAACCCTTATCTCTCAGGGACCTAATACTGACATACATGGCATAAATGGTTCCCTCCTCCAATGAAACTTTGCTTAGTTTAGTTTAGTTCAGTTTAGTTCATGTCAATCCAATGTGAATTTAATGCATATATTAGTTCACTTCCAAGGATCTAATTAGCCTCATGTGTTCTAGATGATTCTTTGGAGTGCCTGGATCACATGAATGTGCCTATACTCAGTCACTTGAGATTGAATGTAGTTGGAACTACAATAAGATTGTCTCCCAGTTCACTTATGGTTCACTTAGTGTAGCGATGGGGTAGTTAACTCACCCTTGTGAGGCTTCACCCTTATTGTCTCAAGTGTTCAAAAAGAACTAAAGTTTTATTGTTATCTCCAATTCTTCATTTTACAATGTAAAAGGAGGTTCAAATTTACTGAACAATACAAAAGCTTGCAGAATACCTGATTCTCTGTATTGTCTATAGATCATACCATCAAAATGAAAGATGCACAAGGTCACCTTGTCAATGGAAATTAAGTTTCATGATCTCTAGACCACCCTTTAATTGCAATTCCAGGAATAAAACTAGCAATTCCAGGAGTAAGCATGGCTTTGTCCTTGGATTTTGAGGGTAATGCTGATAAGTCCCACAAAGTGAGAATAAATACAAATATCTTCAAGAAAACTCATAGAATTTAATGAGACAAACCATATATTAAATAATCAATTCATTCTGAATTTCTGGCAGCAAATTGATGAGCTATAACAATATGGACTGCAAAATAGATAACATTTTCTAGTGTTTTGGCCATGTAACTCATCTAAAGAGGACTAATTACAGAATAATTAGGAAAGACATCGTCTTTAGCCGATGCAAAGTGTTGAACATTGGAAATGTATACTATTGGAACATTAATTTCATAATTTGCTTCACATATCCAATCCTTAGAATCACACTGTGTTGGTGATAAAAGAACTTTAATACAAAAGATAAATCAAACAAACCCATCATCATAAATAGTAACAATTTCTTATTGTCTTTTCATTAGTGAGATGAAGTTTAGCTTTCTGGCCATTGATCTCTAGGACTTCTCCATCAATCCAGGCTACTTCGGAATCTTCCACCCATACATGAGAACCAACAATAATGTTAATGGGAGGCTCCTACATTGAGCCAAAAGATGCCAATGTCAGTAATGAATGAATGAATTATTAACTCATTTAAGAGATTTCAAAATAGAATCTTGACCAGCAAGCATGCCCATGGCCTTGAAGGACCTTAACTCAATGGCCTACTAAAGGAATCTGGCTTAAAATAAGAAATGCAACACATGCAGACTTCTTTCAATATCACAATTTCTTTACAATATTGAAGCCACTGCCCAAACTTAATAGGAAACTGAGATCAAAGTATCATGGGTAGCCAGTTGCAGTTATCAGGTGATTACTGTTTGTCAGAAAAGAAACCGGTGCTTGTGTACATGGATGACTGTCAGACTGACAAGCACTAAAATTATCAGTACCTTGAAGTTGAACTTTGTGATAATAAACTAGATAGAATCTCCATTTTTACTTGTAAATCAATCTCTGTTTTAGCTTCAGAAAGATAGTGTGGCATGCCTTGATGTTGATACCAATTTGTACCTTTAGCATTTATATACTAGCATTTCTTCATGAATAATGTTACATGTCCAAGAAAGTCAATCAGTGGAAGAAAACTATCCTAAGTTCTAAGCAGAGGTTTCTCATAGCCACAGAAGTTGAAGTTCATGTTCACAATGCCATGCTTGTTGAATCAAGCTTTTCTCCAGTTCCTGAAAAATGAAAAAGAGTCTTTAGAAAATGAAAAACAAATTTAAGATAAAATTGCAAGTGTCAATATCACTTAACATATACACATTTTAAAATTATGCCTCAAGATACCCCCATTAAGGAAGTTTCAATGTCTAAAACTTAACATTAAGATCATTAGCAGAAATGCAAATATCATTTCATAATGTGAAAAAAAAACTTCCATGCCTAAAAGTCATGGAAAATTGAATTCAAATGCCTCATCTTTCCATGAAGAAAGGACAACTAGAACAGACAAACTTCACTCGTTTACCATGCTCTCTTTTTCTTCTAGTTTACTATCAAATTCATGTGGTTCATGTTCAAATTCAGCAAAAGAAAGTTGGAAGGAAAAAATCACCCTTACATATAAAATGAGTTAAACAATTTTGTTATAAATTCATTTATTCGAAGAAAAAAAATAGAGATATTTTTTATAACTTAACTAGTTCCGGACATTTCATCAACCAAGTGATGAAGTAAATTCCTAGAATCTGGAGAGGCCCAGGTCACATGCCTCTAGAATGGGAACCACACATTCAACAACTAAATTTAATCCTAAAGATTATGATTTGACAAAAGTAAAGGATTTTGCAATGAAGGGATAATAGGCTAGATAGATCCCTCTTTATTTAACTATTTGGCTATGGGAATAATTGAAGAAGATATTTTCAGACAAAAATCCAAAATTCTTTCAACTCTCTTGAGAGCTTCTCCTTTCACAAGAGAAGAAAGAATTATTGTGGATAAGAATTGTAGTCTTGTACTAATAAGGGTCTCCAAAAAGGATATTTCTAGGGACATATATAGCAACGTAGCAGTTCAAAAACTAAGATTTGGTATTTAGTGGAAATGGGCACAGTGCAATCATACCACACCAAGGTAGATTGTTAACCACTGGTACTTTGCCTAGGCAAAATTAACAAGTAGAAAATCAAATGTATCATCGCAAGGCATTGAACTTGGAACTGCAATTGAAAATGATACCAAAATCACTTCTGAGGTGGATGGATTTTTTAAGGAAGGGAAGTATTCTGACAATGAAAGTATTTCAAGGCCTGCTGGCCACATGGGATCCCAGGATGAAGAATTGATCACTAATATATTTTGGTGGATTTTTCCATGAAATATTTCCACGTTTTAAACATTTGTAGATTAATACTTCATTTTTTTTTATCTTGACGGAAAAACCGTGGAAATATCAACGTTTTTAATTTTCGACAAACTTTCATCTCTATATCAACACAATATGGATATATTTAATTTAATATTTTTATTTATTTAAATCTAATTATTTGAAAGGGGGTACAGTTGGGACCTCATCGCAGGAAATAAAATGAACTTATTTTGACTTACATATTGCCATTTGAGGTACTTTCTATAGATTCGACAAGATCACTTTGACTTGCTGAGCATACTACCTTTGGTGGAAGCCTTCAAATGCAAGAAGCAAATATTCAAATTATTGGATTTATGGCAGAGCAGGGCAGGCTATATGACGACAGGAGATCTATTTTTTTATGGACACAGATCGGAGCAGGCAATTAAGAAAAGGAGTCACTTGGACAAGAACTCCACAAAATATTTAGCATAATGTCATATATAATGAGTGCACCTACGGAAAACTAATACAATTAATCCTTTAAACTACTAGTAGAAATCACACCCACCAAACCAATGCCAACTTTCAAAGGCTCTTGGTTGTTTATGCGCGGGTCAGTAAGCATGAATCCTTTTTTGGTCATAAATAGTTTTGTATTTCCATGTCTTAGGAGGTCGACCTCATCACCAATTTATTTTTGTTATCATTAACCAACATTTATTTAATTTTCCACATCATCATCATTTTAATTTTATTTTTTATGCCAAGACTTGGCCTTCTCTTATGCCCGCATACCCTTCTTCAATTGCCTGTATGGGGGTCTTTGATCTTCCAATAAGAATTCCCGCACTGTCTATCTTCAAGGTTCCAGTAGGCGATGTATTCAAATGCCCGCAAGGGCTATCTAGATGCCCGCATATCACACCAGGATGCCCGCAGGTGGCCACAAGGGATGCCCGTAGGTGGTGCTGAGAATATGCCCGCAATAGGCAATATCTTATTCCAGCAATAGTTTCTATCATGCCCGCAATTTTCCTCAATTAGCATGCCCACATGATCTTCTGGAGATGCCCGCAATATTTTCCTTGTCCACTATTTTATCATGCCCGCAACCATCTCTGTCATCAAGTTTGCTTGTCTATTGTCATGTCACCATATCCTTTTCAACTTTGCACCAACATCTTTGTCTTGCCCAAATCATCTTCAGATGACCACAAAATGGGTCATTTGACTCTCTATATGTTCCATGATTGTCATGCTTGCTTGTCAATGTCATTATGCATGACCTTAGTAATCTATGTCCTTCATGTCTTGTTCCAATCACACCTTGCCATGTCATCATGCTTAGAAACCTCTTCGAATCTTTGTTTGTTATTTATTGTTTTATTGAAATAATCAATTAAAACTTCTTCTAAACATTGCATCTCTCCAGTAGTAAGATGTGTCTCTTCAAAACTCTGTCTTAACTCTTTTTATTAAATTTCTGTTTATTTTTCTAAATACATTCATGTAGCTTCTTATTTAATAAAATTTGTTTATTATTTTTCACTAACTTTGCAGGTCCATCTTTTGCATATATGACCATCATAATGCAAATTGAAATTATGGCTGGATAGCCACCTCAACAAGGATCAGATCCATGTCACCTTTTGAACATTTTTTATACACACGCATTATCTAGAGATCATTTGAAAATAGGCTTCCAAACTGTTTAATTTAACACTTAGACAAAATTGTTTTTAACTTGTAAAAACAATTTTTCTTCTACTTTGGAAGATTAATGATTTCTCCCTCATGTGATCACCATAAGAAAACCTACAAGCATGGCTAGATAGCCATTTCAACAATCAACAAGACCATATCACAAGATAAATCTGTTGACACACACACAACCTCTGGCAAGCATTTCAAAATAGATTCTCAACCTCTTTTGAACATCAAAACAGATTTCTTCCCATTTTGGCAAACTCCTATTTCACATGTGTGAACACTCTATAGAGACCTGAAGTCATGAGCAAATGGAAAACTTACCAAAGAATGGATCCATGACATTTGATAAATTTACTTGCACAAAGACAACCCTTGGCATGCATTTCCAACTGACCTCTCAAACTCCTATTTTTAACACTAAGTCAATTTTCTTTAGTTCTCACTATGCAAAATATTATTTTTCCTATTTTTGGCAGATTGATATTTTGCATATGAGACCATCATAAGACAACCTAAAGGTATGTATGGATAGTCAGTTCACCAAGGAACATACCTATGCTACTTGATGAGTTTTATCATCAGAATAACCCCTCCTTGTGGGCATTTCAAAATGCCTTATCAATTTCCTGAATCTAACACAACCAATTTTCTTGTGTTCTTAAAGTGCAAAATAATATTTTTCTTACTTTTGGCAGATTTATATCTTTGTCATAAAACATGCCACATGATAAATGAGACCATCGTTAGATGCACCAATCAACAAGATATAGCCTAACGCTTTCATATTATTTTTCTCATCATCCTATGAGATAGGGCAGGCATTTCCCTGAGGCCACTGAGGCAGTTTTGCCATTACTAGAATAGTGCAAAACAACTCGAAACTCAGTTTCGGCAAACCATTATCTTTGTCATCAAACATATTATTTGAGAAATGAGACCATGCTGAGATATCCTCTTTAAAAATATGTAGGATGATAGCTTCATATAATTTTTATCATACACCTATAAGGTACGGCGGGCATTTTCCCAAGGCCACATGAGCCAATTTTTCCTACACTTGAACAATTTTTTTAGTCTGGTCCAATCTGTCTAAAACATTGTTTTGGCAGGTTCATAACTTCTTCCTCAGCTACTTCCAAGACAATATGAAGACATGGTCAGGTAGGACAAATATCAATCTACAAGACCCCCATATGGTGTGGGCATTTTCTTAAGGCTACCTGAGCCATTTTTCCAACACTTGGTCATTTTCAGGACTTTCTCCAAAATTTATTCTGAAACCTCATTTTGGCAGATTCATAACTTTGTCTTCAGACATGCTTAATGGGAAATAATACCATGGTTAGGTATAAAAAACAACACACTACACGACCCCCGTGTGTTGCAGGAATTTATTCTAACCCATGATTTAGGGCAGGCATCTTTTTGAGGCTACTTAGCCATTTTTGCTTACTCTGACACAAACCCTTGTTTTTGCAGGTCCATAACTTCTCCCTTGGGCACTTTTAAGACAAACTGAAGACATGGTGAGGTAGGAAAAACAACAATCTACAGGACCCCCATGTGGTGCGGGCATTTATATTCTCCTATAAATTATGGCGTGCATTTCCCTAAGGAAAGTTTTACTAATTTACCCATACTTAGTCATTTTCTTGTTTTCACCAAATTACCATATTTTTCCAAAATTATTGTCATTAATGTTGTCATCAATGGCAATCCTATTCATCACAGTCTTCATGTTTTTCTTTATAGAAATTGGTGTATAATATACTGCATTTAGAAATATACTTATATCTAATGTATTTGACAAGTTATTGTTTGGTATGGTGTAGGTAAGACAATTACTTGTCACTACAAGGATTTTTCACTATGATTGAAAATGCAAGGAAGCTTGCTCAGTTTAGAGCGGCATTAGAGGTGAGGGGAGATGGAAAATTTTATTTCCCTTGCTCTGATTCCAAGGGCTTGCAAAGAAGAAGAATTTTAATAACGACAACTGAAATACATTTTAGGGAGAAGGGGCACGCCGAAGGGGGTTATGACTATCGTCCCTTGGTAAGAGGTTATTCAATTTTTAATGTATTCTATGTAATAGTCATCATGTCATGAATTTCAATAAAATTTCTTGTCCTTTTATTATACGTTCTATACGCACTAATTTTACTACGTTGTTTGTAAATATATAGACAATGCCCCCAAAATGTTGCCTTCCAGAGAGTTATTTGCCAAGTACTAGCAGAAATATTCATTTACAGGGTGATGAACATCTAGATCAGAAATTGGAGATGATCAAGTTCTTAATGATGATATGGATAGAGATAATGTTAGTGATACAAATCAAGAAGATGAGATAGATAGATTGATCCAAGACACATTTGTTCCAATGGATGAGGACAACCAGGATGATATTCATGATGTTGATCCTGTACTCGAGAAGTCATGTCAACCTCTTTATGAAGGCTCAAAAACAAATCTTCTATCTGCTATAATGTTGTTAGTGAACTTGAAGGTTTTGAATGGTTTATCAAACACCTGTCTCACACAGATACTAAGGTATGTAATTTGTTAATTATTTATGTCTGCATGTTCACATGTACATAAAGGGTTGACTTTTTTCCTATATTGCTATTGTTATCTAATTTGTAAAGTATGGATGCGATATTGATGATTAATATTGTTTACATTGACTTATTCTTTTGAATTTTGTATATTGTTAGGTGAATTTCTATTACCAACGTGATAGGCTCATAGGATGATGAGAAAAATTATATAAAAGTGATAGGCTCTACTATGTTGGTTGGTGCATCCAACCATGGTTTTATATTTCCCAAAGATCAGACTCTGAGGGGGGAGATATCAATCTGCCAAAAGTGCCTCTCACCTTCATTTGCATTATCCCAGTAAAATGCCTGCCAAGGTTAGATGATGAGGTTGCAAGAGAGAAGATTGGCATGGTTGAGTTAGTATGATATTCCTCACATTTTGGATGTCTCACTCTCCAAGTTTTATGAAAAAATAAAATCACCTTGGTGACTTAGGGTTTGAAGAGATTTTTCTAAGTGTCAATAAGCCGTTTGGAAGACCTCTTTCAAATGTCTGCCAGATGTTGGGTGTATGTCAATAGGTTCGTCAATTGGCTTGGAGTTGTTCTTTATTGAAATGGCTATCCAACCATACTTTTAGGCTGACTTACAATGGTCACATTTGCAAAATATCAATCTACCAAAAGTAGGAAAAAAACTATTTTGCATATTGAGAAACACAAGGAAATTGACTTAGTGTTGAGAACAGGATTTTGAGAGGTCGTTTGGAAATGCCCACCAAGGGTTTCCCTTGTGAAAATAAATTTATCAAATTTCATGGATCAAAGGCCACCTAGACCAGTTTTCCAACACTTAGCCATGTCCAAGAATTTCTCCAAGGTTCTATCCTGAAACTCTATTTTGGCAGACTTATAACTTTCTCCTCAGAAAGGATTAAATCAAACTGAGACCATGGCTAGATAGCCAGTTCAAGAATTTATATCCTGATATGGTGGTGCGGTCATTCTATTCAACCCATGAATTGGTCGGCATTCTCTTAGAGTAGTTTTGACTACTTTTTCATACTTAGTCAATTTCCAAAGTTTCACAAAGTTGGTAGGTTGACATCTTCCTCCTTAGAGACTCTCTGGTGAGGCAAGTGACATGGTTGTATGATCCATACAACACTCTAAAGACTCACATTCTCAATACATTTTTCACATCATCCTATGAGGCATGGCGATCATTTCCTTAAGGCCACTTGGACATATTTAACACCAATTCCATACTTGGACAAATTCCTCAATTTGGACTAATCTTCCTAAAACATCCTTTTGGAAGGTCCATAACATTTTCTTCATCCACTTCCAAGACAATATGAATACATGGTCAGGTAGGCCGAAGAAATATCTACAAGACCCCCATGTGCTGCAGGAATTTACTCTAACCCATAATTTAGGGAGGGCATCTTTCTGAGGCTACTTAGCAATTTTTGCATCCACCCGTGAAACACCCTGTTTTGGCAGGCCTGTATCTTTTTCCTCAAGAGATATTAAAGAAAACTCAAATCATGAATAGGTATCCAAACCAACTAGCCATAGGAAGGTACCATGGTGTGGGCATTCTTTTCAAAACATGAATTGTGGCGGGCATTCTCTTACGGTTGCTGGGACCAATTTTGACTAAGGCCGTTGGGACCAATTCTTCCTTAAATATATGTTGTGGTTTGGTGAGGCAAGTGACATGGTTGTATGCTTCATAAAACACTCTAGAGACTCACATTATCAATACATTTTTCACATCATCCTATGAGGCATGGCGGGCATTTCCTTAAGGTCACTTGGGCAGATTTAACACCAATTCCATACTTAGACCTGTTTCTCAATTTGGTCTAATCTGCCTAAAACACCATTTTGGCAAGTCCATAACTTTTTCTTCATCAACTTCCAAGACAATCTGAAGACATGGTCAGGTAGGCTAAAGAACAATCTACAAGACCCCCATGTGCTACGGGAATTTAATCTAACCCATAATTTAGGGCGTGCATCTTTCTGAGGCTACTTAGCCATTTTTGCATCCACTGGTGAAAAACCCTATTTTGGCAGGCATGTATCTTTCTCCTCAAGAAAGATTAAAGCAAAATCAAATCATGAATAGGTAGCCAAACCAACTAGCTATAGGATGGTACCATGGTGCAGGAATTCTTCTCAAACCATGAATTGTGGCGGGCATTCTCTTAAGGCTATTGGGACCATTTTTTACTAAGGTTGTTGGGACCAATTCTCTTAGCAGATAGGAAAAAACAGTCCATCACGCAGAGCAACTAACCAGGGTGAATTCTGCATGACTTTAGAAGAAAATGTTCGAAAATCCTTGAACAATGGGCCGAGAGCATACAAGAAGAATTATGGACCATATACACTAATACTCAAACATGAAAATCAAATAAAAACTAGAATGAAAAACAGGATAAACATTCATGTAAAGAAGTTGCTTATTGAAGAAAAAGACGACACATGAATCTCTGCCATGAAAGGATTATCATTCCTCTGCAATTTTATTCATATATATCTGGAAATCTTGAAACATGTTATAGTGGAGATCCTCTGATCTTGAAAATTCCCAACCCTTCTCCCCTTTGTGGGGAGCAATTTATACTATCTCAGTCCCCGAGGCTAATCCTCGAAACAGGACATGAAATTGTTTGCATTCATAATCAACTACTAACAACTTAGAGCGTGGTACTACTGCCACGGTTTACATATATTAAAACAGACATTATATATGGAGCTAATGTGCATGCTCGATCTGGATGGCATCACGTCGATTCTATTTCTAAGATTGCAGGTCGTGAAAATGATGTTAAGGATGCTTCTGATGACTCACTCACTACTACATTTCGATCCAAAATCCGACGGAAAAATCCGACGACACGTGGATTTTTTCTTTTAACTGTACCAAAAATCACAAAGATAAATTTTTTTTTTGAAATTGTGGTCATAAGCGTCGCTTAAGCGATGGATAGGCTCATAAGCGTCGCTTAAGCGACGGCTAGCCTCATAAGCGTCGCTTAAGCGACGGTGCATAAATTGGTCAATCATTTAAATAAATACACTTAATTGGTTAATTATTTAAAATGGAAAGCGTCGTCACATATCCGACGCGTCGGTTCATATTCCTACACACACTCATATAAATAGATGTACGCCTAGGTTCATTATCTCACACACTCAGTGTCGCACTTATCTCTTGGACAAGAAATGCGAAATTCCTAAGGGTTTTTTTTTGGCCTTGTGCTTTTGTGGGGATCTTCCCACTTGGTCTTGGATTTTGGTCTTTCTCTTTTGTGGGGATCTTCCCACTTGGTCTTGGATTTTGGTCTTGCTATTTGGATTTGGTTCTAACCCTTGTGGAAAATAAGACTCATCATATACTTGGGTTTGCTCGTACTTTGTTCTTAGGGTTTGAGTAATAAAATTCCACGTAACAATAATGTTACAGGTCATCAAGATCCGGCAGAACAAAATCGACAATTGCTTGCTAGGTTGTGGGATGGAGTGGAAAGAAGGGGTGATGGAAAATTTTATTGTCCTTGCAGTCGATGTAGGGGCTTTAATACGAGAAGGTTACTGATTAGAACAGCTAAAATACATTGTAGATAACATGGACAAGTTGAGGGGGGGCATGAATATCATCCATTGGTAAGTCAATATAATTCATGATTATATATCATGCGGTCTTTATATTGAGAGTTTTTGTAATTGTATATTGTATCATTTTTATTTGTGTTACTTAATTGACATTACTAACGTTCTTTGTTTGATGTTTTAATTGTAATTATAAAGCAAGGGCCTCCTAGGGCTGTTTCGAACATGGAGAATGTGGTAATTACGGAACAACTAGCGCAGGAGGAACGTCAATATGCAGGTCCTGCGAATACTGATCATGATCAAGTTAATGATGACATGGAATTAGACGATGATCATGACGATAACATAATTGAGGATGATGGTGCAAATGCATTAATCAATGATGCATTTAATGTTAGAATGGACGATGATCAACCTCATGCACCGCCAATTGATGACTTTGAAGATCTTCATGATTTACCTACACTTGAGAAGGCAGACGAACAGCTTTTTGAAGGCTCCCGCATAAGTGTTCTCTCTGCTGTGTTGCTGATAATGAACTTGAAGGTTAAGCATGGTTTTTCAAATACAGCCATCACGCTGGTGTTAAGGTACGTATGAGATTATATGTTTCATCGATCGCATATATATGATTTGATTTATGTTGCTATAATATTTGTATTGGTATACGTACTTCATCATAAAAATAATAAGGATGTATTTGTTGTCATTAATATTATGCTCTTCAAATATTTATATTAACCATTTTTTTAAAATTTGTTGTAACAGTTTGATAGGTGAATATTTGTTAACGCCATCAAATAAATTACCTCGCACATACCGAGATTTAAAAAATATCATGAACTATGTTGGAATGGACTATCAAGCAATTGATGCATGTCCTAATGATC
>LPNX010884505.1:0-88129 GCA_001517045.1 Pseudotsuga menziesii | reverse complement strand
TCAATCCTTTCCTCTTTATGAGCCAGTACTTATAGAACCGATGCTAAGACTTATGCGGTTGTTGTGAATGTCAATCCTTTCCTCTCTTATGAGCGAGTAATTATAGAGTCGATGCTCGGAAGCAACGTTACAAGGTGGCAGTCGATTCAGTAGAGGCCCGTACCAAGCGAGAGGAAAACATGGTGGAGATTCAAAAGTCTAAAAGGGAGGAAACTCTGCTCGAAAAATGTAGAGAAGCCCTTAATTCTCAGCCCTCAAGTGGATATGATCAAAGGATTTCCCTTGATGAAAAGGTAAATTTTCTTTGATTAGAAATATATGTTTACTAGGAGTTTACCACCACCATCATCCTTACTAAGTTACTGCATACGCAAATACTTAACAATAATTTGTATGAATATAATTCCCATCTGTTATTTTCGATGCAGTTGCAGTCTTTGCCAGCAGTTGTTGTCGTGCTTGCTTCTAATGACATTCGAGCAAAGGAGGCTGCTTTTATTCATATACGAGAATTGTTAAGCATTGGTCAGATTCTTTTCTATGCTACTATTCACCTACGATAATGTTGTGTATCAAAAATGGAAAACAGATCATAATTTTATGTCAATCCTTACTAATGTCTTCTTTATGCAGAAAGTAATCCTTCAATCGATGCTGTCGTCGAATCCGGTGTAGTTCCCCTTGTTGTCGATATTCTCAGGAGGGCGGATATGCCTCAGCTTCAGGTAAAATGCAATTGCTATATTGATTTATAAATATGATAAAATAAATAATTCAGTGGAGAGGTTTGATCTCGTTTGGGTCCAGAGAGTTGATTATAGCTAGTTATTTTAGAATTATTATTGTGATAGTTGATATCTTATTATCATAAATGATAATACAGTTCGAGGAAGCTTGGGCTTTGACAATTATAGTATTGGGAAACACTGAACATACAAAGCTTGTAATTTACTCCAGAGCACTGCCATTATTTGTGGAGCTTCTTACGTCTGTGGATGATGATCTTCGAGAACATGTACATAATTTTGTCAATTATCTTACTATCTTCTATGCATTTGAATTTCAACAATAAAACTACTTCTCACTTTGAGTTCAACTGCTGTTGCTATAAGGTTGTTTGGGCTTTGGGAAATATTGCTGGAGACTCTGCAGAATATAGGGATATGGTACTCGCTCATGGAGCATTATGGCATGTGCTTGCCCAGTTTCAGAAGAATGTAACAATTTCAATGATCATAATAGCTGCATGGACTCTCTCAAACTTTTCTAGTGGGAAACCCCAACCTCAATTTCATCAGGTAAGCAGAATCCATTTTATTATGTAGCTCTAGCTCTTTGTGATTGGTAGATTTGACTATTTTTTACAATGATTGGGCGTTTAATAGCTTTTAATTATATGGTAAATTTTCAAGTGTGTTTCACTGGGTGGGAAATCTGTGCATGTTGTAGTACTCCATGTCTTACAAAGTTGAACATGGAAATCTATGATCAGAGTTAGAATTTAATAGCATCAAGAGTTTCTGCCTTTTGCTAATCGATTTCAGGTGAAATATGCATTGCCTACCCTGGAGTGGCTTCTCCATATAGAAGAAGAGGAAGTATTGGAATATGCATGCTGGGCTCTATCATATATTTCTGATGGCCCCAATGAGAATATTCAAGGAATAATTGACGCTGGCATTTGCCCAAAGTTGGTGGAGCTTCTGACGTGAGTATCATGATACGCACATAAATATAAGCACTCTTGGTATTTATATATAACTCAGTAAATATAAGCACTTAGTATTTATAAGTAACTTAATACATATAGTTTCATGGTTAATTTAAATTTGGTGTTAAGTTCAGTTTATGTTAATTTTTAAATTCCAGTGTCACTATAATTTTATACATAAGGTCCTCAGTGTATTAATCGAAATGAACTGTTCGCAGGCATTCTTCTCCATTTGTTGTTACTCCTGCTTTAAAGGCAGTGGGAAATCTTGTCACTGGCGATGATGTGCAAACTCAGCTGTTACTTCAAACATTTTTCACACTTCTTCCAAATAATTATACAATACATTTGTTATTTTGCATCTGTTGAATGCATTTTCGGCTATGATAAACTGTCTGACATAATACAAAGAGTCCAAATTCAAACATAGTGGATTTACTTGATTGTTTATTGTGTGCAGGTTGGTATTGAAAATAAGGTTCAAACACGATTTACTTTATTGTTTATCTTATATTTTGTTGTGTGTAGGTTGTTATTGCCAATAAGGTTCTCCCTCGCCTTTTGGATCTTCTCACAAATAAGAGGACAAAGAAAACCGTAATAGGACAGACATGCTGGATAATCTCCAATGTTACTGCAGGAACAACAGAGCAACTTCAGGTGGGAATCGTTTTGGATTTATAGTGTTACTCGCTACCACTGTCATATTTCCAGTGTAACATAACTCACGCTTTTTTTTTAATGGACTGCACTCATTTTCATTGTAGGCTGTGATCAATGCAAATATATTTCCCCCACTTTTACCTCTGCTAGCAAAATGTTGAATTCAATATAAAGAGAGACGTAGAGTGGGCGGTTTCAAATGCAATTGCTTCTGCAAGCGAGGAACATATAAAGTACGAAACTTTTCTAATTTCTTCGCGTGTGTAATTTTCTGCATCCATCGTCTTAAGGTCGATAACATGACCCCTTTTCTATTACAAATACCTTGTGATTCAGGGTTGCATCAAGCCACTTTGTGATCTTCTAACCTGCCAGGATTCAAGGACTATAACAGTCTGCCTTCACAGTCTAGAAAAAATACTGAGAGCTGACGAGACTGAAAAGAATGAAGGCATCTCTGAAGTTAATGTATATGTGAGCATAATTGAGGATGCTCGTGGCTTTGATAATATTGAGGCATTACAAATTCATGAAAACACACAGGTCTATAGAGAAGCAGTCAAGATCCTTAACAATGGTTTAGTCGAGGAAGACGATGATCACGTGCTAACCATGTATGATACACCTCAGTGTGCAGAAGTTAAACCTTGTTGATCATGTGCTAACCATTTCTTGTTTTTTACTGATCACAAGATTCATTGTGCAAGTGTCTCAAAATATCCATGCAAGTTGATGGATGTCTATTTTTTTAGTTTTGTATTGCATCTAACGTGCCAAAAGAGACCCTCAACTTCTTGCACACACCCTGAACAACACCCAAAAAAATTGCGGGTCTCTTCTCCCACTCGATGGCATTACCAAAAATGATTTCCATCTTGGAAAACAACGAAAAATACAACAAAATCATGGGGGAGGAAACCCAACCACTGCTAATTACAAAAAATGATTTCCCAGCATGAGAAAAATGAGGTAAACAACAAAAAAAGGGAATTGATACACACACAGGAAGTTCCAGCTGCCTCCAAGAGCTCCACGTGAAGGAAAATGGTGAGGAAAACATGAAAACATGAAAGCATGGTAGAATGGCATACGTTTTTGGGTTTTTACTTGCCTAAGGAGTCAAAATGTGTTTCCCAAAAACTGATGGCTTCTCCAATTCGAATTTGGACGGTCATACCTTGCCCATCCCATGCAATAGCCAACTCAACTTAATTTCTAGTAGTAATAAATGATTGGGTGAATAAGACAAGAAAAGTAGTTGACAGTGTGATGGGTTCTCCCTTTGACATTTGGTTTTTCCCCAGTGGCCCAAAAGTTTGAATATATCCCCCCCCTTATCCTTAGGAAATCATGCCCCCATCTCATTATTTGTTGCATTGACATAACTGGCTGTGGGTTTTTAATTAAATTGCATATTTACATGATGTCCAAAATTATAATGTGCCGGATAGCACAAAAATACCATCGGCAATGACTATTAATCACCGAAACATAAAATGCTAAATTGATGGTGGGATTTTGCCTTTAGATCCACACCACGATTAAATACAATATATACATCATATACATTTAATGCAAATGGGGTCAAAACCTGGGTGTTACAGGTTTGGTAAATGTAGAACATATCTTTCTATCTTTATTCCTCTGTTCGTTGAGTGCATTTTTCTTAGCTTGTGTGAGATTGTTATATGCCACTTGATCTGTTAGTTCTACATAAACATTATGGACTTTCTCCCAGACATCCTGGCCTTTGAATAAAGCCTTCATTGTTAGAGGCCAATACTCATAGTTCCTTCTTGTAAAAATTGGATTTTGTAAGCTCGAAATGTGTGAACCAAAAGTGGAAACCATTTTTAAAATTTTCCTTAGGAAATTACGTTTTCCTTTTTTTAAGACGATCTTGGGAGACTAAGATTGAGATGACTAAGATTGAGTTATTGCCTAGTTATAAAATTTAAATTTCTTGTCGAGTTTCAACCTCTTTTCACTCGCCGAGTAGAACTTGTCTAACACCGACTAGATAAGTTGACAAGTTAAACTTGACCAAAATATTTAGACAAGTTTTTTTTAGCAGACTACTTTTGGTCAGAATTTCGACACCATTTTACCTCAACAATACTTACTCATTGGTTCTACCTCGACCAACTTACTTGATAGATTTTACTTCGACTGAATGGCTTCGATCGGTTCACTTTGACCGATTGACTTTGACTGGTTTACTCCACAGGTTTTACTTCGACAGCTTTTACTTCAACCGAGTTTTGAATCCGACTAACTTTCTTAACTTAGCCACTTTTAGTCAAATTTTTACAAAGGAGATCTCTTGGTTTAAAGACTCATAAAATTAAAATCACTTTTCATTGACCGGTAACTCGGAGTAAAACTCGACACAACAATAATTCGACGGATTTACAAAATCATATAACCAACTATTCAAGAAGACTTGTGTGGACCACTATGTCATAAAAACTAACTTTTAATCAATAAAATGTTTATGGATTATATGTTTCTTTCACATAACCTATAAATGTAAACAACATTTACTCAAGTAATTCTGCAGAGAATGTGCGACTAAATAAAACATGCATTTGACCATAACAATAGATTTATACAACTTGTCAGGACATAACAGAGAACCATTTGTCAGAAATACAAACTTGGAAATTTACAAGGATGTTTCACGTTTTACAGAGCTTCAACTCTGTGACACTTTCAAAAACACAGAAGCTTGAGCTTCGAATCTATTCTCTCAAAATTCTCTCTTTGATTTACAATCTTCTTCTTCTATATATATGCAAACTAATTTTTGCTTCATTGTGAATCCATTGACTTAAGATTAAAGACTGTAATAACTATCTACCTGAAAACATAGCTTCAATAATTTAATTCGATTGGTTTATATATGAGAGACGTGAACTCTTCATCTTAGACTGTCTGAGAGAAACTGAACTGATACAAAATCTAGAAGGGTCGACTGAGATCTGATACGGATCTGTGAGTAATTAATATTTCTATCATTCAATCCAATAAGCTTATCCAAGTAGCTGAGTCTATTAGCACATAATCCCATGAACCCAAATTGGCCCATCTATAACTTTATAGTTATTAATTATAAAAACATTATTGTTATAATGAGCTATTCCCTCCCATGGGACTGCAAAATATTTAAGATCACATAATCTTAGCTATTTTTTTATGTGAAGATAAAAAGTCAAAATAAAATAAGATTTATTCGTTTGTGATAATGAGCTCACAAGGCTAGGCCCCTAAACCCAAAGGGAGCACTGAAAACCACTTGATATTGAAAAAATGAAAAAAAAAAGGAGAAATTGAAAAAACATGGAAAAGAAAAGTCAAGCATATACTCTCACTAATTCTTTGCGAAGAAGTGCTTATTGCTTTCAATGTAAGCTAATATATATAAATAATTTCACCTTAAAGAAATCGTCGTGATCATAAACGTCCATTAGCCCGAATATTGGTAACTTTGGTTGTGAATGAATTTCGAGTAATATATTTCGGTGATTCCCATTTCAAAATATTCGTCCAATCCCATATAACCTACCCTGCACCATGCCCATGAACACTAACTGCATTAAGGTTGATAATAACAGTGAGAGGTAAATTGATTTCAGCTCAGGGTTTGTGCAAGAATAAAAAAAATTATATAAGGCTTCATGCATCACTTGAATTTTGTTTTTTTTCATAAAATCAGTTTTCTGTTAAAAAAAATGTAATTAATAAATACAAAAATAAATAAAAACATATAAAATTTACATTTAAAAGAAGATATAAATTTAGTTCTCAATTATGTTTTAAATATTTCTACAAAATATAAAATTAATTTAACAAATTTTCTTAAGATAATTTTGTCTTTAAAAAACCTCTTAAACACCTCCTCATCTTATAGTAATGTGGCTAGGCTAACTCTGAAAATATACCTTGATATAAATTAAATAATACGTTATCACAATTTACAATTTTCATGGTTTTTTTATGTTTTAGGTTAATATTAAACAAAATAAACCATTATACCATAATTGAATTACAAATATAATTTGATAAGTGAAAAAATCTAATACCTAAAAATACGGGAGTAGATTGCTTATAAATTTAACAAATGCTAGTCAAATTTCAATACTGAATACAAATTCCAAATTTCAAGACTAGAGATTTTTTCCAAATTCCTACCTTGTTTGCATGTAACATTCATTTTTCATTAAAAACAACTTAAAATATAGATATTAAAACATCTAAATCTATTTATAAATTTAATTATAAAAATATTAAATAATTAAAATACTAAAAAAATAAATTATAAAAGAATAAACCAAGTTCTAATAATATATTGCAAAAATATTAAGCGAACTAAAATCTAAAATTTCTAACTAATATAATATTATAACTAATTACTAAACTTTATATTTATATTAAAATACAAACCTAATATAAAACTAAAATATTTGTAATTTAAGTATAAAACAAAATATATATTATAAACTATAAACTTTTAAATGTAAAATTAAATTTAATTAAAAATAAAACAATAAAATTTAAATAATTCTTATCTTAAACTAAAAATTAAATAATTCTTACCAGTATAATATATATTAAAAATTAAACAAATTTATAATATCTTTATTACACCACGATATGCCATAAATACTTATGTAGAAACTTGTAAAACATCACAATTTGGAACTGTTTGTAAACCAGATCTTCTTAAATCTTAGCGAACGCGTGGTACAGATAAACGCTTACTTTTTATCACAAAGAAATCAAATTTAACTTAAAAGTTAAGCTACATACTTAATTTATAGAAAGTCGCATAAAACGTTTTACAATTTTGTTTTATTACAGGAAAAAAAAGTACCGATAAGTAACGCCAACGACTTTTCCGAAAGCTTTGCAAAATTTTCAATATAAAGATAATGAAAATGGATTTTAAGCATTAAAATATATAAGATTTTTCCGAAAGCTTTGCAAAATTTTCAATATAAAGAAGATGAAAATGGATTTTAAGCATTAAAATATATAGATTTTCCATATGAAGTCAATGACTTTCATTCTTATTCGAAACTATATGGTAAAGCAACATGGAGAACACTCGAACATCAACTTTAGTTAAACGTTACGACATATTAATATTTTAATAATCTATAGGAATGTCCTTGGATATCATTCTTATTCGAATCTACATTGTAAAGTTTATGTATCCTGTGAAGACTGATAGCGTTCCTCTTGCCCAAAGATGGACTCGTTAATTTCTTCATAAGACGAAGAAGACGAATTGGCAATTGTGCAATTACTACGGATCTCTCCCTCGCTTCCCGTTAGAACGTCCAGCTGCCCCATTTTAAGCATTCCCAGAATGAAATTTGTGAAGAACACCGTCTGGTTGGATGCAAAGCTGTCTACGATGTCTTCAGTATCTGTGGAATCCGTGTCCAGACTCTGGTCGGAGGTGAAGAGCGTTTCGTTGTTCTGGAGATCCACGTAGTAATTGTTGTCGAAAACGTTTGGAGTGATGACATCCAAGTTGGTTGTGTTGACTGTGTCATTAACCACGGGGCAAATTGCATAAAGAGTGCTTGCAAAACTCACGTCTAGAGTTGGATCAACAATTGTTTCTCCTGTGCTGGTGTTATATAATCGGTTATCAAAGGAGCTACAGTGAGCAATGCCAATTGTGTGCCCACCTGAAATGAAACATTTCATGGTCGTCTTTTAAATAATAATAATATCAACTATATGTATAAGCTAATTTGTTTAATCTTTATATGTGAGTGGATCAGAAAATAAAAACATCACACCTGAAAGCGCTACCAGATCTGTGGTATTTAACCATTTGTTTTCAAAAATGGTCACCAACGTTGTCAGGTTTGAAGTTGGAGATGGTAAATTGCTAAGAACGACTGATTGATTAGCATATTCTAGGCTATCTCTGCGCCCAAGTGGTACTGGATAATCTGGTTCTCCAGCCTTCAAAATGAAGATTTCTGTTAATCAAGTTGCAATTTTCCTTCCCGGATAAAAGATCCAAAAGTTCAAATACTGCAAAAGCAGGATACTACAAACCTAACAGATGCAAAAGTAGGGTTCTACAAACCTTGGCAACGGAGTCACGGGCAGCCAAAGTCACAATATCGGCGCACGATACAACGCCGCTGCAGTTGGCTTCTACAGCTGCTTTGATTTTAGTGTCAGGTTTGGTGGAGCTTCCTGCTCACCGGGATCGCTGTCCGTTTCGGTCAAGCATTTTATCTTCGATGGTACCACTTGCTATAACAGATGGCAATGGGATATAATTTTGATTTTTTTAATTTTATTATTATGATGTCATGTTGCCACATGTCAGCCACATGTCAACTCAAATCCAGATACCAAATTCCAAAGTTTACATCATTTTCTATCCACAAATCAGCTGTTTACAAAATAGTTTTTTTAATACCTGCAAAACAGATTTTAACTTCTTATACCTGCATCAAAAGAGAGCAACTAATATCAAAGTCAAAAGAGTTTGACTTGCAATCGATTACAATATCCCTGCTGAGGCAGGTATAATAAACAATGATATATATATTTTTTAATATAAAGGTCCACAAACCTTTTTATGAATAAAATATAAATGAACAATGGTTTTAGTGTATAGTTCATTGTATGTATGGATGGTATAAAATAACTTAAAAGTGCACAACCAAAATTTTTAGAAAGTCCAAAACATGGTAATGAATGATGATTTATGAGAATAATATACAAAGTAAACAATGATATTCCTCTTTTTAATATAAAGGACCACAAACATCTTTATGAATAAAATATAAATAAACAATGGTTTTACTTTAGAGGGGACAAGGGAATAGATGCTGATTCGGTGGTCCTCAATAGTCAGGACGGATAGGGAATTCTTGATTTCCTTATGAGTGAGATGGATTGGGTCAATTACTTCCAGCCAGGCACATCTATCCCTTACTAACTTTGATTAATAGGAATAATATAAGGCGAGGGGAAGCGTAGAGAGATGTCACGGGCCAATGAAAAAACCCGAAAACCGGTGGGCTTGGCTTTGCTTGGGTACTGGCATCTCTGCATCTCGCACAATCTTCTGCTGGAGAGAGATAGTTTTTTATAATCACCCTATTTGATGGCAAGTCTGATGCACCATTAGCGAGGAAAGATAAAAACACCATTTTTTCAGTGTATGTATGGATCGTATAAAAAACCTTTAAAGTGCACAACCAAAGAGTATGATGGCATAAAGATAAAGGAAAATCATAACGAGAAAAGAGGTATAAAATATGAGTCAAAAACAGAAGAGTACCAAGCCCCCCATATATTTTTTTTCTTTTAAATAATAGATTTAGTCAATCCCATGTTAATCTTTGATCTTATCAAATGAAAATTTGAATATTTTGCAAGTGATTGTTGAATCGACTTGTAACACTCCACCTATATTTCATAACGCACAACCAAACCATGAGCCATCAACTATGTATTGTTAACTCAATCATTTAATTTTAAATATCCATAGACTTCTTAATGGTGGAAACCCCAAGCCAAAGCCAATGCCAAGCTAGCTAAAGACCTAGGCTAGGGTTGCGTGGATTTATAGAGGTGTGTGAGTGATTGTGAAATTGAAGGGGATCCTCGCAACACTTTAATTGCATTAATGACAAAAAAAAAATGTCATCAACTCATTCTTCTTTATAAATTTTGTAGGTTCTTAACCTTGAGAGAATGGATGTTGCATGTTTTATGTGCATTCTTGAATTCAAGTATAGATGGAGGCTAGGGGTAAGCAAGTATTACCTCAAATAATAGTCAAAGCAACACTTTCATTCCTTTTCCTCCATTTAGCCAATTGATGATCTTTAATATGTTTGAATTTTATGATCACTTGTCATTACTTGATACTTATGACAGATGTAGGTAAGCATAAGGTATGATAAATAAAGTAGGATAATTTGTAAGAGCTTGATGAAACTTTTAGGAACCTTCCTTTATATGCTACATATGGTTTTTTATTCTCCTTATAATTAGGGGCTTGTCATTTGAAAGTTCGGGTTTAGTACATTACATTGGAATTGAAGGGTAAAAAAAATGGGTGTGTTGTTTCTAAACACATTTAAGTGGAAATTAATATAAACAATAGATGGCCTAATCTTCGACATCATAAATTAATGCATATATCATCCTAAGAAAGAAATATATACCTATTTTCTTTTAGGAGATTTACTAATGAAACATAGATTAACATTTAAGGTACAACAAAAGAGAGAGTATTTGATGCATATCTAGAGAGAAATATAATTAAACAAGCCTTAATTTTGAAACAACCATAGTAAAGAAAAGAGAAGAGAATAAGGCCAACTAATAAAAAACAATTCAACATAATTTTCCGAAGAAGTTAAGAAGTTGGAAAAGGAACAATTTAAGCCATTTGAGCAGGTGACCATAAAACCTTTTGAAAGAGACCATGCTTGTGACTTAGATCATTGATGTAAAATTATATAATATATTCTATTTAAGGGTGCTAGCTCAATGGAAGAGCGTCTATCTTGTAGGAAGGAGGTTGGTGGTTCGATTCCTCTGTGACCTATATATATTCAGAAACCACTAAAAGTAAAAAAATTACCAAAAAAAGAGCAAAATTTGCATATAGATGAATGAATGACAACCTTGGTATCAAATTTGTGGTATCTTATCACGCAACAAAAAATGTGGTCATATTTAATTTGGTCGTTTATAGCTTATCTTGTGGTGATATATATTTTCATATATTTTGGTCATATATGTGGTCATGTATGACCAAATATATGATCAAATATATTTTTCATATTCTCTCCAAGCTTTGTGCTGCCGATTTTGTTTTGATATTTACTTTTTAATCCATGAAATAATCTATGTGGGTTCACGAAACAAACCACACTCTTGAATATTTTTGTGATTCCTTGATTAAAGATCAAGATAAGCTCATACATCTTGGATTAATGAACAAGGTCGATACGTCTATAAAATCCTTAGTTGCACAACAAATGAACAAAACCAAGAATTCCAAGAAGCAACATCCTCGCAATAATAAGAAAAACAAGGGTCCCCAACCCACTCATCCGTCTCATCCTTCCAATGGTGAGAAGGGAAGAAATTAAAAGGATAATAAGACGTAGCATCATTGAATTTTTTTTGGGAAAGATAGTCATGTGAGGTCCAAGTGTTTCAAGAATATGAAGGCCTTGGAAGAAGCAATGAATAATCACAATATCAACCTTGATTTTCCTTATGAATCTAGAACTCATGGACATGCACCTTGTCGTTCTATTTTTTCCTTCAATGCAACTGTTTCCTCTTCTTTTAATGAGTGGCTCATTGATTCTTGAGCATCTTATCTTATGGATAAGGATAAAGAAACATTTTCTACTATGAATAAATGAAACACCAAAGAAATATTTGTTGGCGATGATAGATCTCTTAATGTTGTGGGATCTAGAAAAATTCAGATAGATGATGGCAAGTTCAGTAATGTATTATGTGTTCCAAGAATTTCATACAATTTGTAATCATTTTGTTAAATTACTCATTCTTGTGAAAGGTAATGTTGTAACATTTACACGTCACCAAGTTGTAATAAAGGAAGTCAAAGATCCAAAACATGTCCTATCTACTAGAATTGTTGACGATATTAATAGGTTGTACAAATTTAGCAACGTAGGGTCATCACCTTTTCCCTCAAATTTTATTTCTTAGAATAATTACATGAGCAAACTTTGGCATGAGAAATTTAGTCATTTAAACTATGGATCATTGCAAAAACTATGTAAATAGAACATGGTTACTATTCATCCTCTCATCTCTTGTAGTGATAGTGTTTGTCATGGGTGTGCTCTCAATAAACAACATCAGGATAGTGTTGAAAAACATGCCCTTAGAAAGCGTCGACCTGCTTGCATCTTGTTCATAGTGATTTTGTAGTTCACTTCCTTCTTCTTCTTTCTTTAATTAAAAGTATTTCTTAAATTTCATTGATGGACTCTCTAAATGCACTTTGTTTTTTTCTTAAAAATTAAGAGTGATTTTTTTTACTTAACCTACAAAGACCTTGTAGAGAAACAATCTAAACATTAAATACACAAGTTAAAAACATATAATGGAGGTGAATATGTGAACAACAAATTTACTACTTACTACACTTATAGGGAATTCAAATTCAACATATCGTTCCATACATGCCACAAAAAATGGTGTTGCTAAGAGAAATAATTTTGCATTAAAAGGAATAACTAATAGTAAGCTAAGGGATCAAGTCTTCAATATTGGGTTGAAGCCATTAATTGTGCAGATTAGATAGTTAGTCACACTCTCATTAAAGATTTAAAATATATAACACCAAAAGAAACATGGAGTAACATTAAACTAGCTTTTATCCATTTCTTTGTGTTTGGTAGTGAAGGATGGAATCATATTTTTGCTGCAAAATAAAATAATTGTAGTCTAAAAGTGAAAAGTGCATATTTGTTGGATATTATGAAGATGTTAAAGGTTATATATTTCTTCAAACACATTCCCATGATATAATTACTAGGAACTATGTTGAATTTGATGAAAATATATCAACATATGAGCCTATTTAAACATTTGTCGCATATGTGTCTTGTGAGCCATCTTTGGCACTTGTGCCATGTTCTAATCCCAACTTCCTTGAAATTTTTCCTACTTTGGCTTTTGATGATTACAATGAGGATGAAAATACACCTTGACCTTCTCATTTTCCTCCAATGCACGAACACAACCACTTCCTCTATGGGCCCATTGAACATGTGAATCTACTGGTGATCTTTACACTGACCCTAGAGATCAATGCCGAAAAAAATCTTAGTTCTAGGGAGCCACTTCTCTTTTCACTCAAGTTTAAGAGAATCATGCTCCAAAGACATTTGTTGAATATTTAGGTAATCCACATTGGGTTGCGTCTATATATTAAGTATATCTTTTCTAATGGAGAACTATACTTGGGATCTTGTATCTCTTCCTAAAGGAATAAAACTTGTTAGATGTAAATGTGTCTACATAACTAAGTATGCATCAAATGGAAGTGTTGAAAAACTAAAGGAAAGGTTATTTTCCAAATCATTTTCCCAATTTTAAGAAATTGAATACAGTGAAACATTGTCCCTTGTCTCCAAAAATGAACTACATCCACCTTGTTCTTGACCTTGCCACCTTACATGAATGGGAGGTCCATCAAATGGATGCCAAGTTTCCCTTCTTGCATGGGGATTTGCAACAATAAATTTACATGAAATAATATCTTTGTTATGTTCAAAATTACTATATCCTTGTTTGTAGCCTTAATAAATCCCTATATGGTCTTGAGAAAGCTCCTAAATCCTAATATGGCAAAATTGGTAGCTTTATCTTTGACACTAATTTTTCAAGATTCCATTTTGACCCCAATGTCTATAACAAGAAATTAGGAAACCATCACATCATCCTTGTTCTATATGTAGCTGACCTTATTCTTACTAGTAGTAGCCATAAATTTTTTACCCATGTAAAATCCAACCTGAAGAAGATTTTTGAAATGATGAACTTACAAAATTTGCATTATTGTCTTGGCCTCCAACTCCTATAGACCTAAGAAGGATTTTATCTTTCTTAGTATAAGTATGCATGTGACCTTATTCATCGCTTTCACATGGATGATTGTAAACTACCACCATATTCCTTATAGTATGGAATCAAATTTTTCCACTTCCACTTAACCCAAATTGGATGTCACCTTGTATCATCAACTAATTGGTAGTCTTGTATACTTCAATCCTACCCTACATAGTATTTCCTATGTTTTTGGTATTGTTCCTTGGTATATGAAAACACCTCATGAACGGAATTTGAAAGAAACAAAATGGTACTTTGGTGTTTGGGTTACAATTCAATTTCATATTCATTACAGTTCAGGGGGGCTCCTTTGGTTGTTAGGTTTAGTCATTCAGATTGAGCCAATGACCTTGATAATCGGAAGTATGTTGTAGGTTATGTTTTCAATCTTTGTTTAGAACTGACACTTGAGTTTGTGAGAAACAATAATTTTTTTCTCTTTTTTCATTAGAATCGGTAGAATATCAAGATGCAATTAATGAAAGTCATGAAGCTTTGTGGATTTGAAAAATCCTTTAAGAGTTTGGATTCGATAAGAAACATTTGAATACAATTTGGAGTTATAATAAAAGTTCCATCAAGCACAACAATGACTTATTTCAACATAGAACAACAAACAAATTGATCTACATATGCATTACATCATAAATATTGTTCACGATCACATTCTTCAAGTGCTCTTTTTCCCTATAGTTGATCAAGTTACAAAAAATATTCACAAAGTCTCTTACAGAAGTGATGTTTTATGAACTTTGATCTATGTTAGGAGTTTAAGAATATGACACTAAGGGGGGATATGATCTAATTCCTCCTTCCATATCCTATAGTGTCACATTTTTAAATCCATCAATTTTATACCAAGTTGTTCTTAAGGGTTGATGTTAGGATATTTAGACATTTATGAGTTAGTTAAGATCAACTTGTTATAACGTAGCTTTACGTAAACTGTGTTTCTTTATTATACATTAGTATGCATTTGTACATATGTAATCTGGCAGTCATGATATGTTATATATAGAGTGATATTATGGTTCACTCTTACCTCAAACTTAATGGTCAATGATCCATGGATTAACATCCAATTGGTCCATGATCTCTATTTAAAAATAATGGATGCTTATTTTTTTGATGATTGATTATGAGAAGCTCATTGTAACATCATTTTTCTTGTGCATAATAATATTACATCAAGTAGCTATTTGGTTGGGGTTATGAAGTATTTCCCTTTTCAAATATTTAAACCATGTAAAAACACCAGTGTATTGATATGTGTGTGAGCGACTACCTAAAGTGTTCAATATTTTGGAAATAGTGTGTGTTATCTGAACATAATAAACATTTATTATCTATATTTTTTAGATTCATTGAATTTTTCATGAAACATACATCATAATTGATTGAAATGGATCAATGCTTAATTTCCTCTAGCCTAAGGATATTAACAATATTCTTAGTTACAATCAAGAGGAAATTTTTAAGATTCATTTGTAATCTTTTCACTATACCAAGTCTTCAATGGAATTTAAATTTCTTAAAGAAGTAAGAGGAAACAATGGATATCTTCGATGTTAAGAATGATGTTAACCAGATAACAATGTTACAATATTATATATATCTCTCTAGAGTAAAGGATATGAAGCTCCACATAGGGTATTATTCAATAATAACTTTAAAGTCCAACACAAATCTCTTGAAAAAGTAGGAAAGTGTCCTTTAGGAGAAAACATGATATAAAGTTGTTATTGGATAGTGCATGTAAAATAGTTAGATGGAAAAAATTGATATGGTTCAAAAAGGAAGAGTTATGGAAAGCTCCCCAAGAAACATTTCATAATTGAATAAGAAGGTTAATCTACTTTTTCTATAAGTAGAACTTGTTAATAATGTTGACTGAGATGATGAAACTATAAGCAAAAGGCCTGGTACAAGAGGTTTTTGTTTATGGTCCTCTCAAAAGATCTCAAATATCTGTTTATAGTGGAGGTCATTATTAGAGGAAAGTGAGAAGAGGTTTTAGTGGATGTTTTTTCACTGTTTTATTTGTATATCTAAAATGCATTTGTGCGTATAAGAGAAAACTACTAAATATATTTTGTCGGTGCATGTAAAAACCTAAAACCCATCGGAGCACCACTTTAAGGTTTAAAAAATAAAAATTAAAAACATGGATTATATAAATTTCAATTTTTTATTTTTATTTCCGGTGTAGTTGTTCTACAAAACAACATTGGTGCAGTGGAGTATATGGCGCACTGACGTAGGGTTAAATAAAAAAATTACAGAAATTAAAAAAACTCTCAGATTGATTTTTTAATTTTAATTCGCATTTGCATTGGAGTTGTTTAATATAAATGCACCAGTTCGTTATAGATCTGGGAGCACCTCCCTAGGGTTAAAAAAATCAAATAAATAACCGTGGATTACATTAATGTTTTATTATTAATTTCTATGTGGTGTGGCTCTTCAACAAAACAACTCACGTGGATAAGCAATCAAGCACACCAAATTAGGGTTTAATTAAAAATTTTATTGAAAAAAAATCTTATCAGATTCGTTTTTTTTAGATTACCATTGTTGGTGCAGTTTGCATTGATAAACGCACAATGTTGTATTGTTTTGAGAGCACTTCTCTAGGGTTAAAATAATTTGAAATTAAAAATACATATTATATTCATATTTTTTAAAAGTTTTTATTTGTTGTGCATTTTTTCTACCATACAACAACAATGCATTTGGATGTTGAGTCCATTAGGAGAGGGTTTAATAAAAAAAAATAGAAAATTAAAAAGACCAATTTTACCATATCTGTAGTGATTTTGACCCCCCTAAGAATCGTTGTTGAACCTTCCCTTCTTAGACACCCTCACATCCATGCTCCATGTAGCTTCATTAATGGATTCCATTGCTTGCTATGTGAGATTTTAATTTTTCAAAACTGTTGGAAAATTTTGAAATTTGGTGTACATACCTACCATGCCTCTTCAACATGTAAGGGACCAGGTAAAGCATTTGTGACCTCCTAATTTAAATTTTTAAGTGGTGGAGGTGTTGATGCCTCTAGCTCTATTGGCAACGCTATTGATGCCTCTAGTTCCGAAGGTGGATGAGGTATCTTATAGAAGTTATTGGACTGGAGATGTTTACTTGGGATGTATTATGAGTTTTATATTATTGTTCTCATGCATACATACATACATATGTATGTATGTATACTTATCAGCAATAGTGATTCCTCTAGTTCCGGAGTTGGATGAGATGTCTTATAGCAGTTATTGGAATGGAGATGTATGCTTGGAATGTATCATGAGTTTGATATATATATATATATATATATATATATATATATATATATCATTTTTCATGTTGATGTTTATCTATATGTTGATGGTGAAGTGTATGTTAGGTCATGCTTGATATGTTTTTTAGATGTGCTTGATAGATGTGTACGTTAGATGGTGTCAGTTAGATGTGTGCATGATGGCTATGTTAGATAATGCAACTTGTATTTTGCTATATGATGGTGAATAATGTTTACATGTGTATATTAGGTGGAGTTTGATGTGTATGTTAGATTATATTGGCTATTTTTTTCTTTGTTTATATGATGGTGCTTATGTTTTATAGGTGATGATAGAAGTGTATGACATTAGGTGATGTTTGTCATACATGTGTGATGGTTATGTTAGATGTTGTTCATGTTTAATAGGTGGTCATGATGATGATTATGGTACGTTACATGATGTTAGGTGATGGCGGTTGTGGGAATTTATTTCATGATGACCACATTGTAATTTTTTGTATTATTCCTTTTTATGTTGTGGTTCACAAACCCACCAACGGGGATGCTATGTCCATAGGGATAAATCATAGGGGTCCCACCCGAAGAGATTGCACCCCGTTCACTATGATTATGGATCTAAACCTATGGGGACATCAAGTGAGGCCCTTATATAGTAATCTATAGCCACTGAGGGATTTGAACCCAAGACCTTCTACTCGCAACTTAAAACAGCTAACCACCTGAGCTAACTAAGTGGGGTGTAATAAATATATTGTGGTTAATTTTCTACGGATAGGGAGCAATATGAAGAAAAACAATGCGAAGTGAAGGAAAGAAGAAAAGGAGATAAAAATTTTAAGGTTTTAATTTTTATGTTTGAAAGTATTTCACACAAAATGGTGATCGATGAAGTATATTATGACTCTACCACACCAGAATGACATATTTTTACACACTTATCACAAGTGGCGAAACCACAACATGAAGTGTTGTCCACTCCCATGCTTGAGAAACTAAGGCCCGATCCTTCAAGCAGGAAGGATGATTCAACAATAATAACAAATAAAGGTGGTGAGATAGCAGGAAGAAAACATACATGAGCCAAAGCTAAAAAACACACAACATATTTAATAGTAGGGAAGGATATTTTGCTAACATAAATAACTAATTATCTTTCGTTGTTTTTGGTCGGATGGTTTTGCAAAAAAATAATCACCGAAGAATCTCTCCGGAGGTGGATGGAAGAAACCTGGAGTCCCCATCTCCGAAAGTTACCAACGTTACACATTCTTTCATGAGGATGGATACTATTTCGAGTCAAGACTGAGGCAGAGAGGAAGATATTGTTAGAAAACAACTGGCAATGGGTGCGTTTAGGGCTGATTCTCAATAATTCAAGTGTGACATTTGAAGCCAACCAGGACCCCAGAATGTGCAAAACATATGGGCCATTCTGCCAGGATTCCCCATGATGTTTTGGAAAAAGGAGATATTGGAGGCAATAGGAGATCAAATCGGTAAATTTGTAGCCCTGGAGGGAGAATGGGAGAAGAAGGTATGCCAAAATTCTAATCGAACTGGATTTACGTGATGGACTGTTTGAGGAAATTCACCTAGAGATTTATGGGAGTCTTTGGAAATAGAGGTTGGATTACCAGAAAATTCCATTTCAATGCTTCTCCTGCAGACAAGTTTGCCACATTGTACAGGACTATCCAAACCCAGAATGAAGAGCTCATTAGTACAGGAAACAGTGGGATAAAAAGTATGCATAGTTCATAGAAAGGAGTGAAGCAATAACAAAAGGTGGTGAGCACAGAACTACCTCAGTGGAAGAAGGGTTACCTACGCTCTCTAGTAACCTAGTACCCTCTCCTGAAAATTTCCCATCTTTCAATACTACAAAAATGTTGAGATATGAGTAGTCCCCTTCTAAGACAATTGTCCTACATTTTGAAAGAGAGGTGATCCAGATGGGTATCGGTGGCCGCCCACCTTTCCATCTGGCTCAAAATAGTTTTTTGGCATTTTTGGTAATTTACTATTTTTAGCAGTTTTTCCGGGTCCCGAACTTCCGGGGCCATTTTGAGGCCCTAAACGATGTTTTTTTGGGTATCTTGCTATCGCAAAATAGCATCTAATGATGCTATTTTGTTTCGACCATTGTAGTCCTCGGATAGATCTTTCCAACGAGCTATTGTACGCCCCAAATGGAGATCGTATGCAATAGTTATGACCCCGGGAAGTTGATGGACTAACTTACCCAAATAGGGCCCACATGACTTTTGGCGTTTCAGCTTCTAGGGTTAGGTTTTTGGTTTCTACCTTCCTACTTTTGATAAATAAGGCCCTTCAGCCTCTTTTTGTAATCAGCTTGGTCACGGATGAGCGTAGCCGCCACATCTCTTCTCAGGGATATGCTACCACCATTCTAGCTATGTAATGTTCAGCAGTTTTACAGTTTCTCTATTTCATTAATTAATAGAAGTGTGTGTTTACTGTATCACTGTGTCCTCTGCAATATTATTGTGCATACGCTGTTATTTGCTTCTTACATTTCGTTCCTGCATAAATCCGGATCAAGAGGTGATAAATCCTATTAAGGGAACTACTTCAAGCTCGATGCAGCCTGAAACAATTGTCCTCCATGTGAGAAATGAGGTGGTAACATCGGTTAAGGAAACTAAGGACACATGTATGATCCCAGACAAGGAAATAAAAAAGGTGGCATCTCCAAAGGACCCCCCCTTGTGGATTAAGCATAAAATATATAATACGCGGTATAAAGTGTCAGTCGAAAGAGACCAAGTGTCGTCCACAGGATTAGTGACAGATAAGTTTCCTAAGGTCACCATAAGGAGGAAATATCACATGGCGATAGCTAAAACTCAAGTTGAGGTGGATGTTAGGAATGGTAAGGAGGAAACAATCAGTAGGGCCCTTAGAGCAGGGAATTCCTAGGTCAGCATTACTTGATGCTGGTTCTATCCTTCAACACAAGGGGGTTGGGGAGCTCCCCCAAAATAAAAGATCTCAAAAGAGTGATCGCTACTCTCAAACCTACAATAATTTTCCTCGAGGAAACAATGATGGAGGGTAAAAAATCTATGGAATTTTTGGAGTCGTGGCTCAAGGGATGGAGTTTTGGTTACATAAGTTCAGAACGATATTCGGGGGGTTTGATAACTGCCTAGAATCAGGAATTTGAGGAAGTGACAGTAGCAAAGCAAAACACAGTGCTTAAAACAATTCTCATGGAGAAAGCCATTAGGGAATCATATGCTCTATATAATGTCTACGGACCCTATCAAGAAAATAAAGGATTTTGGGAAACCTTCTTCTTCTCAGGAATGTTGGAGCCAAAGAACATGATACTCAGAGGGGACCTGAATCTAACATTTTATGAAAAATAAAACTGGGGTCCATTAGCTCATAATGATGGCATGGGTACTTTCTTTGCTACTTTATTTGAATCCAAATATCTGGTGGACCTGCAACCACTGAAGCTAACCGCGACTTGGAGGAACAACAGATGCAGGGATCAAGCCATATCCAAGAGATTAGACAGATTTTTTCTTTCAGAAAATTTACTTTCTGGGTCTTTGATAGTTAAAACGTGGGTAGAGGTAGGAGGTCTGTTTGACCATCTTCCAGTTCTTCTACAAATTCAAATCCCAAATCCTAAACCAGCCACCCCATTCAAATTTATCCCCGCATGGTTGATGGAGGAATATTATAGAAAGTTGGTAAAAGATACATGGAGACCGTTGGAAAACACTCCCAATGTCACCTTTATGAAACAAATGTCAGAAAACCTGCAAATAATAAATAAGGTGACAAAACCCTGGGCTAGGGCTTACTCGAACAACCAACAAAAATAACTCAAATAAGTTGAACTTTTTTTAAAGAAGATTTACAGTCAAAACAACATCGGGATTTTCATAGAGGAAGAATTGAAAGCCTGTTAGGGAAAATGAATTAAAAAGAGAAGAGTTGTTGGCTAGGGAGGAGGAGCTATTAAGACTACAGAGTAGAGATATATGGATCAAGGAGGGGGAAAATAATACAAAATGTTTTCACAATTTCACCAACCATAGAAGGAATTTGAACATGATTTCGACAATAAAGGATATGGATGGGGTAATGGCCAGTTCCTTCAAGGAAAAAACAAAGGTCAGGGAGAGTTTTTTCAAAAATATCTTCAAAGAACCAGAGGGTTGTTATATTTAGGAAATTATGAAGGTCACCAACCTGTTTCCAAGACTGATAAACAAAGAAATGAACAATTTCTTGAAGGAGGAGGTTATAGAGGAGGAGATAAACAAAATGTTATACTCCTTCCAGAAAGGTAAGATCCCAGGACCATATGGTTTTACTATTAAATTTTTTCAGGGCTTCTTTGACCGTGTTATAGAAAATTTGTTAAAGGTGGTGCAAGAGTCTCAAAGGACTGAGAAGATTTTGGGAGCCCTGAATTACACCTTATTGGCTCTCATCCCTAAGAAGAAAAACCCCTCCTCATTTGAAGAATTTAGGCCAATCTCATGTTGCAAATTGGTTTATAAGATAATTGTGAAGACTATAGCTAAAATATTGAAGCCAATTTTAAGTGAAATCATAACAAAGGAACAGTTTGGATTCTTGTTCAATCATCAAATCCATGATGTGGTTTCCCTATCACAGGAAGCAATCCATACCATAAATAGGTGCAAGAGAAAAACCTTTGCCTTGAAATTAGATCTCTCCAGAGCTTATGACAGGGTGAATTGGACCTTTCTAAGGCTAGTAATGATTCAAATTGGGATGGATTTAGAGAAAGTCATTTGGATAATGGGATGTGTTCATTCAGATTCCTTTGCAATACTGATTAATGTCTAACCCTCCAACTTTTTCAAGTCTTCAAGAGGAATCAGACAGGGGTTCCCAGTTTCCCACTTCTTATTCTTGTTCATAGAAGATGCCCTAGGCAGAATTATCCTTCAAGCTAAAAGGAAGGATCTTATAAAGGAGTAATGGTGACTAACTCAGAAGAACTATCCCACATTTTTTTTGTTGATGATGTGATAATGATAGGTGAAGGAACCTGGGAAAACCTTAAAGAAGGAGAACAAATACTGGACTTGTATAAAAAGGATACAAAAGTTCATATTAATGTAGAAAATTCCATTCTCTCCGAAAATGGATTCCAGAAGAGGTGAGGGAAAGGATAAGTACCAAATTTCCTTGCACTATAAAACCAATGGATGAAGGGTTTAAATACCCAGGGTTTGTACTCAAACCTAATGCCTACTCCTTTAAAGTCTGGATATGGTTTTACAAAAAAATTGAATGACGTATTGGGTGCTGGACTTATAAGTTCTTATCTAGAGGAGGGATGTTGTTTCTCCTCAAGGTAATCCTTTAAAGTATCCCATTTTACTGAGCTACAATTGCTTACATTCCGAAGGGTATCTTACAGAAACTAAGGAAAAAGTTCTTCTACTTTTTATGGTCTTCCAATAAACACTCAGAAGGAATCCCTTTATGTAAGTGGCAATTTCTAGCCAGTCTTAAAGACTTGGGTGGATGGGGCATCAAGAACCCCTTTCTATTATGCCAATCTTTAGCAACAAAAACTTTGTGGAGCCTAATCAAGAATCCTGATTCCTTATGGGGGAAGGTATTAATTTCCAAATACTCTCCCAATGGGTCCATCCAAGATTGGATTAGGAAAGAAGATAATTCTTTCAAAAATGTGTCTATAGGCTGGAAAGCTCTGGTGCTAGCCTTCCCTCAAGTAGGGAATTGGTTGGCCATGTTGGTAGGCAATGGGAGAGAATTTTAGGTTGGAGAAGACCTGTGGACCGGAGCAGGGGAGAATTATAAAATGTCAGAAGCCCGAGTTACAAAACTAAGAAGCTTAGGGATATATATTAAAATAAAACAAACCTACTCTATTTCACTGCAGAGGGAAACTCTCTGAAATAATTCATAGGATCTAGGTTTAGGCGAAGGACTTAGGGAATAATGGAACAATTTTGTTTATCTTATCAAGTATTTTTTTATTCATCTAGAGGAGGAAGAAAAAGATAAATTTGTCTGGACTAAAAATCCTGTTAATGGGGATTTCACGGCTAAACTAGGCTACAAGACTTGGTTTTTGGAACAGTATCAGGGAGAAAAGATGGATTGGTGGAAGCAATTGTGGAAGTATGAAGGCCCCCTAAAGGAAAAAATAAATTTGTGGCTAACTCTTAACAATAAGCTCTTAACATGGGATAACTTGCATAAGAGAGGATGGATTGATCCAAACCAATGTGCACTTTGTCACTCAGATGAGGAAACTAGTTCTCATTTGTTTAATTTCTATTCTTATGTAGAATCTTGATGGAATGTAGTGTGTAAGGAACTAAACTATCAAGGGATACCGAGGGTCTCTCTTGAACACAAGGCCAAATCCTGGTGGACTAAAAGATCGATATGTTTATACATAACCCATAACTTAGTCATGGAATAACCCACACAATAGTAACACAATGGAGTTGAGAAAATTCAATAGATATTATAAAATCAAGCTTTCTCCCCATCTCCAAATAGGATATGATTGGGTCAAGTATTTTTTATTTCATATAGAAAATTTTATTTATCCTCATGAGCAAGGAAGAACTTTAGAAACTTAATTATATAGAAGCACAGATAAACATTACATTGAAAACAGTATTTTGATTACTTGGATTTGAATCCTTCCCTCTCATAGGTTTGGTCACCATGTACTTATAGTTGACCTTTAAATTATTTTTAAATTTATTATTTATTGACTAAATCATATCCTTGATATTTTTCTAAAACAATTTGCATGGGACATAGATAGTGTTAGAATAATCAACCCATAATTAGCTACCTTAGACATTAATTAATCCATTTTTGTCTTATTTGCCTAGTTTCCAATATTCCACTCTATGTAAGTTGTCTTCCACATATCCTAGAAGTCAAACTTGCTAAAAATGAGTCATGGAGCGCTTGGAAAACCTCCTGGAAACAATTTTTTGTATTTTTTCTTTATTCCAGATCCTCCTTAGTGCATATCTTCTTTTTCTGCTAAGTTTCCTGCTTTATTGATATTTGAGGCAAAAGGGAAAGTAAGACTAGGTGTAGTTGACTTGTTTTTTGCCCTCATCATCCTCCATTCTTTCCTCCTAATAAAATTATGTATGAGTTGTGTTTCCATCACTTATTAGCTTTCCCATTTGAATTTTCCAATTCATGAGCCTCTAGGTAGATTTGGAAACTGCTTTATGCACCTATGGGGGATTTGACTAGATTTAGTAAGCCTTCTTTTGACTATTTTCGAATGGAATCCTTATGCATTCAAATATATCATGTAATTATATATTGCATGAGCCTATGACTTCATAACATTGGCTATTTTACACTTATTCAATACAGATTAGTGTTATGATCCAATTTCAGTCTCCTTTGTGTGTAAATTTGCAAGTTTGATTAGTAATTTTGTGAGTGCAATTGTTATATCACTTGGGTTCAATTTCCACATGGTATCAGAGCCTTTGTAGATCGATTTATCTCCTTCCATATTGCTATTGCAAGTTTGACATCTTGACTAGGATAAAGTTCTACTAGTTGAAGGGAACATTTCAGAGCTATGGATCAATCTTAGAAGATCATCTTGACTCCATTTAATTTCCTTGAATGGAAAGCAAATATGGAGATACTGTTGAGAGAGAAGGATATCTACAGGGTAACTATGGTAGCTGAGGCAGATCCCAATGCAGCTGCAGAGAAAATTAAATGGCACAACAAGAGGGATGAGGCCTATGGTCTTCTGTGTCTGAGCATATCCAGAGACCTCCTCTTCCATATTGATGGATTGATATCACCTAATGAAGTGTGGGAGAATATTGTAGAGATTTTTGGTAATAAATATGAGATGAGAGGACATCAAATTGAGAATGAGATGATCTCTTTGAGTCCCAACAACTTTGAATCCCTGTAACTCTACTTTTCCAAGTTTAAAGCCCTTGTTTTTTAGCTAAAACAGTGTGGAATTGAAAAGAAGGAAGAGCAGCTAGTTTTGGACATACTCTCAAAGCTTGGCCCTGACTATTCAGTGTTTTTTTCAACCTTCCATGCCACCAAGTTGACAGCTCGAGCCTAGAAGATTCCTAAGCTTGCAGAGTTCATGGAATTCCTCACAGAAGAACAAGATAAACTAGTGATGATGGGCACCATCAAACCTTCCAAAGACCAAGATTTGGTTGCTGGAGATTCGAGAGTGGATACAAAAGGAAATAAGAAATATAATAAGCCACCTGAGCAAAAGAGAGACAAGAACAAGTCTCAAGAGGAGCCCCAAGGCTCCAAGAAGAACTTACAGAAGAAGAAGAACAAAGGAGAAATGAGCAAGTGCGCATACTGCAGTAAGGGCTATCATCCTGAAAGCTCCTGCATGAAGAAGCAAATTGACATGCTGACCCAACTCCTGGAGAAGAATACCATCTCCCTTCCTGATATCTCAAATAAGAGGGAAGGAGGATCAAATTCAGAGGATAGAGAGAGAGTACATGCATTGGTTTCTAGCACATCAAGCTCACCTAGCTTCATCATAGACTCTGGAGCTTCAAGACATATGATTTTGACCAAGGAGGAATTCTCCTCTCTTGACATGTTGAAAGGTCCACCAATAGTGCTGGGAGACGACTCTCTCACTGATAGTTTGGGGAAAGGAAGGATTGATCTTGAACATGGTAATTTCAGCAATGTATTGTATGTTCTAGGTCTTACCTCTAACCTCTTGTCAGTGTATCAGATGACTTGCACAGGGTCTCCAAAGAAGGTCATATTCTCCCTTGATAATGTTGAGATCACAGAGATCTCAAGTGGTAAATTCATTGCAAAAGGAGTTGTAGATCACACTTTGAAGGTATACATGTTTTCACATTTTCTACGCTACTCAAACCCCTCTGCTCTTCTGATTCATGCCAATGAGGAAAGAAAGCTTTGGCATGAAATATTTGGCCATCTTAACTATAAGTATCTTTATGATCTAAGTGAAAACAAAATGGTCATAGGGTTACCAAAGATTAAGTTTTCCAGGGGAGTTTGCCAAGGTTGTATCCTAGGAAAACACCCAGAGCATAAATTTGAGAGAGCTAGTCATGAGAGAACCTATGCACCTCTTGAGTTGATCCACAATGATGTTGTTGGTCCATTTCCTCATATGTCAATGATTCAGGACAAATATGCATTGAAATTCATAGATTAATTTTCCAGGTACTGTTGGGTTTAATTCCTGAAGCATAAGTTTGAAGTTTTTGGCCTCTTCAAAGTCTTTAAGGATTTGGTTGAAAACTAGTCTGGGAGGAAACTCAAGATCCTAAAATATGAAAATGGTGGTGAGTATGTTGAGTTTGAGTTCATTCAATATTGTGAAGATTCAGGTATTCAGATGCAGCATTCAATCCCTTACACACCACAACAAAATGGTGTTGCTGAGAGAAAGAACAAATCACTGAAGGAGATGGCAGCCTGTATGATGGAGGCTAAGACTTTGCCACCGAAGTTTTGGGCCGAGGCTATAAACTATGCATCCTATATTCAGAATAGGGTGCCTCATAAATAGATTTATGGTATGAGTCCTTTTGAAGCATGGAGTGGGCACAAGCCATATGTGACCCATTTCAGGATTTTTGGCTCAAGGGCTTGCGCTAGAATTCCAACTGAAAAGAGAATGGCTTTGCAGCCCCAAATCCAAGAGTGCCTATTTTTTGGGTACTATAAAGATTCAAAAGGGTATGAACTGATCAATTTGAGCACAAACAAATCCTTCATTGAAAGGAGTGGTCAATTCCAAGAAGAGCCTTTAGCAACAGTTGAAGTTGGAGAGGCTTGTTCACCACCAGAACCATTGAATGTAAGTCAAGAGACAAATGAGTTTGCTGATTCTGATATGCCTGATAATGATTATTTAATTGCAGATCTTGGCAGTCCTACAAGACCAAAATGGGAAGCAAAAACCATTCATGCAGTTGGGGAACTAGCTAGAAATCCTAGTGATCTTAGGAGGACTAGATATCAGTTTGAGAGTGCCCTGTGTATGAAAGACCCTTTGTTTGCAGAGAAGTGCTATCTGATGGTTGAATCAGACCCATAGACATATGAATATGTAGCACATGATCCATAATGGCAAACATCCATGAAAGAAGAATTCAGCTCACTCCAGAAGAACAACACTTGGGAACTGGTTGATTTCCCCCCAGGGAGGAAGCTAGTTCAATGTAAGTGTGTTTTCAAAAATAAGTTTGCTGCTGATGGTTCACCTTTGAAATATAAGGAAATATTGGTATCCAATGGGTACTCACAGGTACATGGTATTGACTGCAATGAGACCTTTGCACCAGTGGAAAATATCGACTCCATTAGGCTAGCCTTAGCCATTGCAGCTTCGAAGCAGTGGGAGGTACATCACATGGATGTGAAGTGTGCTTTACTAAATGGAGATCTTACTGAAGTGATTTACATGCATTAGCCTCAAGGTTTTGTTACTAATCCATATTTTGTGTGCAGGTTAAAGAAATCATTTTATGGGCTTAAGCAAGCCCCCAGGGCTTGGTATGCCAAGATTGATGGCTTTCTGTTGTCATTGAGTTTTATTCGATGCAAGACTGATCCTAATGTTTATTTGAAGCTGATTCATGGTTCTTTGATGATTATTGACTTGTATGTGGATGACCTTCTGATTACAGGAAGTTCAAAGAAATAAATTGCCTCCTTGAAGGATGCAATGAACCATGCATTTTCTATCACTGATTTGGGGTTGTTGAGCCAATTCTTGGGTCTCGAAATTGATCAATCCCAACATGGAATAGAGGTACATCAGTCCAAGTATGTTTCAGCTTTGCTGAAAAAGTTCAACATGAAATATTGCAAGCCAAGCAAGACTCGCTTCCTTTCAGGAGTTAAGCTTGAAGAAGTAGGTTCTTCTCCTATGGTAAATAATACATTGTATAGGAAATTGATTGGGTGTTTGTTGTACCTTACACACACTCTACCTGATATTTATTATGCAGTAAGTGTGGCTTCAAGATACATGGATCAGCCTCATGATATCCATTGGAGAGCATCCAAAAGGATCCTTAACTTTGTTCAAGGAACAAGAACTCATGGGATCTTCTACAAAGCTAAATCTGATCTTGATTTGATTGGTTTTACTGAGAGTGATTGGGCAGGTGACAACACAGATCGAAAGTAAACATCAAGATATATGCTCATGCTTACTGAAGGACCAATCAGCTGGTCAAGCAAGAAACAGAGTGCCATTGCACTCTCATCTACAGAAGTAGAGTACATAGGAGTTGTAAATGCAACAACTCAATGTTTATGGTTGCAGACGATACTTGGTGAGTGTGGGTTCGAATAAGAGTTTTCAAACATTATATATTGTGATAATCAGAGCACCATTCGAATCTGCAATGATCTAGTTCAGAGATAGAGAACCAAACACATTGAGATCCATATGCACTACATCAGACAACTTGTGCATGATGGCACTATTCACCTACTCTTCTGTGCATCTTCAGAACCAGTAGTAGACATCTTCACCAAAGTTTTTTGTGAGAAGACATTAAGCAATCTCAAATCACTACTAGGGATTTCTTATCATGCTGTGAAGCATGATTGATGACAAGATTTTCAAATTTTGTTTTACTGTACATGTTTAAGGGAGGATTTTACCACTGGGTTTTTTACTCTTTCCTTGGTTAAATGGACATGCAGTATGTAAAGGGTGACTAAGCCTTGTTGTTATGCCCTATAATTTTCTGATATTTACTCATAAATTTAGGCTTAAGGGGGGGTGTTAGAATAATCAACCCATAGTTAGCTACCTTAGACATTAATTAATCCATTTTTGTCTTATTTGCCTAGTTTCCAATATTCCACTCTATGCAAGTTGTCTTCCACATGTCCTAGAAGTAAAACTTGATAAAAATAAGTCATGGAGAACTTGGTAAACCTATTGGAAACCATATTTAGCATTTCTACTTTATTCCAGATCCTCCCTAGCACATATCTTCTTTTTCTGCTAAGTTTCCTGCTTTATTGATATTTGAGGCAAAAGGGAAAGTAAGACTAGGTGTAGTTGACTTGTTTTTTGCCCTCATCATCCTCCATTATTTTATCCTAATAAAGGAATGTATGAGTTTTCTTTCCATCACTTATTATATTTCCCATTTGACTTTGCCAATTTGTGAGCCTCTAGGTAGATTTGGAAACTGCTTTATGCACGTATGGGGGATTTGACTAGATTTAGTAAGCCTGCTTTTTACTATTTTCGAATGGAATCCTTATGCATTTGAATCTCTCATGTAATTATATATTGCAGCAGCCTATGAATTCATAAGGTTGGATGTTGTACACTTATTCAATACAGATTAGTGTTATGCTCCAATTTCAGTCTCCTTTGTGTGTAAATTTGCAGGTTTGATTAGCAATTTTGTGAGTGCAATTGTTCTATCACTTGGGTTCAATTTCCATAGATAGGAATACATATTTGTCCCTTATTGAACTCTCCTCACTATTCCAACAACTTCATATTTTAATTTTTCCTTGAACATCCAGTTGGGGTCCTTCATTTTTGAAGGGTCTATCACGTACCTACTTTTGTCCTCTAAAATTTGGGTTCCCTCCAAATGGAAGGGGATCAATTTTTCAATTTATAGTGATACATTATTTTTTTGTTTAACAATGGGGGCATCTTATTTAAAATATAGGAGAAAAATCTCCTCTACAACCTCAAATTGCACCAAGAAATTATAATGGATGCTCCACCTTTTACTGAGCGACCTAACAAAATTTTGGTGTTGCTTCTTAATTTATGATTTTCACTTACGGAAAATCACTATTATGTCTTCAAAGCAAGATGTACGCCTCAAAAGGAAATATTTTCATAACCTAGGCTTTTACACATGGTTAATGGATGATAACAACATGTTTTATGGTAGTCCTTCAAAAGATTAATTTCTACACATATCCTCATATAGGTAGTAATATGCAATTTTCACCATTATTAAGAATAATCCAAACTTAGTGTACTTCAAATACTCGTTTTAATTGAAATAAATTATGTAATAAGTTGGAAAACCATTCAATAAAAAAGTGACAGAAAGGAAATTGTTGAACATGGGAAATCCAATGGAAGGAAATTGTTTTTTCCTTAAAATATTTTTTATATATATTAACCTCTTCCACTTTTATAACTATGGGTCCCAATCTGTTCAATCAAGAGATGCAAACCCAAGATGAAGAAAATCATCATGCCTTGAAAAAAGAACCTTCACACTAATGAGGGAATAACCATGCACATAGAGACATATCCCTATCTTGTATAAATCAAAATATAGCTTTGAAGGAATATTAAAATTTTGAGTAGGAGAGTTGATCTAGTATAATTTAAAATATAGCTTTGAAGGATTATTGAAATGTTGAGTAGGAGAGTCGATCTAGTGACGATCTAGAACCTAGATACATAGAAAGTTTGAGTTCAATATTTCCATTATCATATTATAAAATTATAGATATAAAAATATTATAATTATCATAATTTATCGCATATCTCTATTATTCTTATATTCTCTTACAATAAAAATATTCATTTTTTTATTCTTTGTGAAAACATATAAAGGAGAGGATTAAATATCTCAACCAAATGAATTGAAACAAATGCCTCCCTCCTAGCCCTTATCTTTAAAATGCATTTTGTTATGTTGATTCTTAACATTTGAGTGGTGATGGATGGTGGAGGATAAACCTAAATAACAAAATTAAATTTCCCTTTAATGACATTCTTATTTTGGGGATTTAAAGACATTCAAACCATTGTTAGTGTAACACAAAATCACAATACCTACATTTCTCTCATTTTGTACTGGTGGAAATATTAATATTACAATATTATTATGGCATGAAGGAATTGAACCACCAACCTCCTTCTTGTAAGGCAGGTAATTCATAAATGAACTCATCGCATAACAATAGCTAAACTAACATAATTTTAGTGTCTTTTAACTACATTAATAGGATCATTTATCAAAAAAATATTAGTATTCAAGTGAAAAGTGCTATGACCTTGCCTCACTTGATTGGAATTTTTTATGGATCCTACACTACAACTCCCAATAACTAGAGGTAGTGGAGGCCATCGAAAGTTTTACGTTGATATTGGTGTTGATCTAATTCCATTTCTTTTAGTTTGGTAAGAAAATTGCAACAATATTATTTTTTCTATGATATATCTAGGAAGAATATGTGGGGATTGAGAACATACATACATTCTCACATACAAATAATTTTGGGTAAGGTACCAATAACCTAGATCTATGAGCGATTCAAATGATACATTGGACATTAATTTGGATAGTTATTCGTGAATAATATTGTACAAGGAACTAATGATATATATACATATACATTGATAACTATTGGTATATTTATGTTATCACAACAACTTGTAATAGATATGAAGAGTTGTCTTCGATGGGTGTCAGTGGCATTTCATGCCTAGGAATGATTTTGAGGAACAAATCACATCGAACAAATAGAATGAAATATAGAATTCAAATGATTTCCTAGGTGTTGGGTTCCATGCAGTTACGATAACTTTTCTCATATTAGGTAAAAAGATAACTTCCAAATTGAAGGTATAGCCATGCATGAAAATAGTTTTCAATACAAGCACCCATGGTTCATAATATAGAGGGGCATCTTCTTCACTATCCAATATTTCAAGTACAATTGTTTCCGTTCGTTAAGGGGATAAATGGGAAATTTTGTAGGATATGTATCACACTCTCTGTTATAGTTGATTTTACCACACATGGTGGATCACACATTTATGGCCTTCCATGTCCCTCTATAGACTCTTTGGACCCCATGGACCATTTTTTTACCTTTGATGTTTCCAAGATGATCCCTAAAAACATGCATTATTTTCCATACATGACTTTTAAACCTATTCTTGTGTATATACGTGGATATGACCCTCAAACCTGTGTACATCGGGATGTGTGCAAAAGGACAAATAGTTTTGGAGTTTTCCTTGATGTGGAGCCGATTCACTTGTCTCTTGGCCTTCCATATGCATTGATATCGCTCGGTTTCAACCTTCCATTATCCCATTGAGGAACTATATAAGGAAACCTTTGGATACATTGAAGGGAGACGAATTGAAGAGAAAGAAAACTATAGTCCATTGTTGCCGGAGCTTATACTTGAGTCTGCATCCCTTTGTCCCTTGGAGCACTTTGTGTTCTTCCCAATCTTGCATTTGCTTGTGATCTTGATATCTAGAGATGGAGGATTGAAGTGGTGGAGGCCCAGGTGGACGACTCAGTTTCTCCGGTTCGTAGACATGCCGACAAAGGTTGTCATTCTTGTAATCTCTGATTTATATTAATAGAAATATCTTTTCCTATCCAATAATGTGTATTTAAATGAATTGAATCCATGGATGCTTTTAAATGCTTATAAGTTATTGATTATATATCCTAGAGTAGTTATAACACAATTATACATCATGGTTGTGTTGTTTGCTGATTGTTGAGAGAGAAAATTGCTAACACAAGCGAGAATAGAAAATCTCAACGGGGATCTACATCGACCATCCGGAATAAGGTATCTTTCGAGATCCTTTAGTGTTAGATGTTTATTTCTCTTACATATTGGGAAGGAATTGATTTATGTAGTTACTCTATCTATTGTGGTACCCCAAGCCATAGGAAGTTTTCTCTATAACAGAATTGGAGACCATAATGGGGAGTTCCTAGTCATTTACTTTGGGGGTTTTATCAGCATTCAATGTTCTTGAATTGCTCTGATTTCTCTGTTTCTGAGTCGGGTCTGGGGGTATGTTTTCCTAGTAGTGTCTAATAGAAGTGAATTTTGTCTAAGCTTGTCAGTTTACCTTATTTTTATCTCTTTTTCTTCCTGTATGCAAGTTTTGTCTTGATTGTCCCATGTACACACGGTTTTTACTGGAATAGCCGCGTATATACACGGATTTTCTGCACATAGTCGCGTATGCCCTAAGTATTTTCTTTTTGGGGAATATTAAGTGTTGTTGGGTGAGTTTGGATGATTGCTGAGTCTTCTTGGATGCTTCCAGAGTCTGTATACACCTTTGTTTCTGACCAGAGACTCTTTTTAGTTTAAATTTTTGAAAATGTTCTTGTCATTTCATTTTCTATTTTTTTTCAGGGGATTAGTGCATTAGGTCTCTTTTACCTTAGTGATTTTCTTGGGTGTTGTCTGGTAGCGCTTGCAGAGTCTGGGGGTTGTAGAGTCATACTTTTGATTTTTATCTCATTTTAATTCAAAAAATACAAAAACATTTTCTTTTTGCATCATTATGCATTGTTGCATTTTGCATGGTACTTGCATTAGGTTTGCTTGGAGAGTATTAGTCAAGTTTTCATATAGGAATGATTGCATATTCATTTGAAGGAAAATTTTGCATTTCACGTAGTAGCATACCCTATTTTTCATTTGACACTTGCATTTGCATTGATTGTTAGGTGTGCATTTTACTTCTTGTTGTGTCATAACATCATTAGTTGCACGACCATTTTCCCTTTTGAGTAATAAGCCAATTAAAATCAATGCATAATAAAATGAATTACACTCTTTTCTTTTATAGGGTGCACCAACAAGATTAGGTTTTAAGGTCTTGGATTAGCTCATTGTGAGTAAATTCTACAAGACAACTAAACAAAACATTTATGTGTCTGTCGTGGTGAGAGTGTGAAATTCCTTTATATAATTAGTGTTTCTCAGGATCCTCCTCTTACAAGGGAGTTAAGCACGATGCAGTGTGAGCGGTTATTGATTGGGATGACCCCTAGTCATAACTGAGTAGAACCAGAGATATTTCCAGAATTGTATTTGTATCTGGGGGCTCTTTCGAGAGTTTCGAGCTTTGCTACCCTGCCCATACGGTCAATCTTGCCTGTGACTGTCCGCCTAAGCATTGATTATATTGAGGTGACATTAGTTTCCTTACCTAGGTTATGGAGGGGGTACTTCGCAGAGGTTATTCTGCAGGTGTCCTAGCCAGGTAGGGGTCAGACAGCACAGTTGCTATATGCGTTGAGGCCGAGGGCCACTATAATTGGTTACGAACCTCCGCTTGTTGTGTATGTGACTCTCAAGCCTCTCCTAGGAGAGACATACCTGCTTCATTCGGAAGCTCACATATCCTACCCTTGTTTTCTTGTGATTTGTATTTACATTTTATAGGTGTATGCTTTGTGCATGCTAGTTTTCCTAGGGTTTGCGTAATTAGATCGAGTCTTTTTCATTTTTGAGTCATTGTGGATTTGGGTGCGGCACTTTGTAGTTCTCGTTGTTTAGTAGGACTTCCGCCTTCCACGTCTCCTCCTCCTTTGGGAGAGAGAAACACACAGTCTGGGCGAACTACTTCTCACGTTGATTCACACATGATGGAAGATCACAAGGATGAGATTCCTGAGATTTCTTCTTCACCTCACGAGGTTGGGGATGTAGATTCTACTCCCGTTTATGATCCTTCACCAGTAATACCTTCACATTCTAGTTATGATCCCTCATTCACAGGTTGCCGGTATTGGTTTCCAAGCGACGAGACTCATCATGAACCCACAAGCACTATTCATGTTCGTTATGGCATGTTTGATAACCCTGCACCTGATCCAGAACGTCATGTTGAGTTAGAAGTTGAACCTAGCACTATGCCTAGGGGCACTCCTATTCCTTTCCATGCAGAGAGATTTGGGAGAATTAGTCACATTGCACCTACCATCCCAGTGGTGGAAGCTACCTCACATGTCCATCCTAGACGTAGTGCTAGTACCCATATGCGGATACTCTAACCGAGATGAGTGGTCATAGGGAACACCACTTACATCCCTTCACATCTCCCTTCATCCTCGAACCCTACTCCTTCGAATGCATTTTTGACAACCCTTCCTCTCCCTCATTCACGTGGTCCTTCAAGCCAAAATATCACTACTAGCCACGTTCATACTGCGACTGCTCACATGGTAGTATCTCAGAGTCAAGTACCTCCCATTGTATCCGAAGGTCATATTCCTATTTCTAGATCGTCTAATGGTCCATCGCAAGGAGTTCCCCATATCCCTAACTATGGAGCTTCTCATGGGACATCCCATGGGACACCTTATGGAGCTTCTCATGGACAATATTATGGACCACAAGATGGACAGAACTATTAAACCGATTAGTATGGGTATCAACAACCTGCTTACTCTTCAAATTATGGCTTTGTAGCACCACATAGTCAGGGTACACCGCATCATAATGCTTCCATGTAGCCCTATATAGGTCAAATGGGAGGAGGATATTACAGCCAAGGCCATGGTATTTATAACAATCAGCCTTACATGAACCAGAACTATCAGGGAGCATGGCATAGACCTGCTCAACCTAGGCTCCCTTTCCTCACAATGTTGAACTTACCTGACTTATCGAGACTTATGAATGATCCAGTATCTCATGACCTGGCTTGACCCGCCATCCCTAACAAGCTTCCTTTGGACATTCCCAAGTTCGAGGGAAAAGCTGGAAAAGATCCTAGTGAGCATGTCACTACTTTTCACCTTTGGTGCTCTTCCAATTCCTTACACGACGATTCAATCCGTTTAAAGATATTTCAATGCACCCTCACCGGGCCTACAACGAAATGGTATATAGAGTTACCAAGGGGGAATTCATTTTATTCGATGACCTTGCCATGACTTTTCTCAATCACTTTCAGCTACCCGTGCATTATGACGTAGGTACAGAACTCTTGTCGACATTTCGACAAAACAAAGCCACAGATATCTCAGACCATATTCAAGAGTGGCGTAGATGGAAGTGGTTGATTAAAGCCTTTATACCACCAGAAATTATCCTTGAGTGGTTCCTCAAGTCGTTGTTACCTTACATCGCGAAGGATGTAACTACATTCGGAGTCCAAAATGATGAACAAGCAATCTTTAGGGCACAAGAGTTGGATTTGATCTACGCTCAATCTCAAATTTTGTATGAGATTATACCTAATTCTCCGCAATCTAGTTTCAATCCCAAGATAGAACCTAGACCACATGCTGATGGCATTGTGGGTTGTACACGTGCCAAACCTGCAGATTCGGTTGTGAAACAAGTGATCCAATTGTCTATTAATCAATCTGCGTCGGGACAAGCCATGGCTTTGTCTCAACCAACCCAAATAGTGAGTGTAATTTCTGTGCAATCATCGGACTAGAAGGGTAACTAGTAGCCTGGAAGGAATAAGAAAAAGGGAGAAATAATCGTAAGGGTGGGAACAAGAACGAAAATGCTAATTATAATGACAAGAACGCTCGTAATGCTAGGGGGAACAAGTAGTCTAAATGTAAGGTAAATTTCCTTGCAAGTTGTGTAAGGAGGACCACCTCACTCACTTGTACCCTCATATGGAATATGCCTCGAGAGTCATAGAACAGGGAATAGCTGTGCTAACTAATCATTTACCCCATAATCAAAATATGAACTCAAGGACCATTGATCCTCATTGTGCATCGGGTGGAGATCAAAATCCGTCAGAAGCCAATACTGGTCATGGTTGCATCAACATGGTACGTGCTACTAAGGTTGTGACTCCTGCGAAGGATTATGGTTCGTCACAACCGGACCTTGGAAAAGAACCCGCTCCACCTGAGAGCCCTTTGCGTATCGAAAACCCTATGGATAAACCTGAAGTTGCACCTCACATTCCTAAGGGAGTCCTAAAGCATTCGGGGCACAATCCTAATACCCGAGCCACCTAGAACTATTTCGTTGTTGAGGATTTGGGCCAAACTCCTTGTGCGATGTCTGCACTTGAAGTACTTTAGAGTTGTCCTGTGCAAATGAAAGCCTTGCTTTCTGCTCTTGGTGTTAATGATGATAACTCTTCTTCTATTATCAAATTTGAAACCATGGGACTACAACCTTGCTTGCATTACTACATGTCTCTTTTGATTCATGTAGAGTGTCTTAATATGACCATTAAATGCACTATGATAGATGAAGGCACTGCTGCTTCCATGATGTCTTTGTCATGTTGGAAGGGTTTGGGTTCTCCTAAGTTGTCTCAATCCGCTACTATGTTGACTACCTTTGATGGTAGATCATTTCGGCCACATGGAATTCTTCCTTCTCTTAAATTCCAATTGGGAGGGAAGACCGTCGCAATCAAGGTCGAGGTGGTTGACGCGGCCCTTGACTACAATCTTTTGCTGGGCCGAAATTGGATGTATAGTATGCAATCCGTATCCTTTTCTCTCTTTTGAGTAGTATGCTTCCCATTTAATGAGAATATCATTATGATTGATCAGACATCATTCCATAATCTGAGTGTTAGTGCATCATCGGGAGCTTCTGTCCTGATTATCGATCATTCTCAGCCGACAATTGGGAGTGTAGGTGTGGGTATGTATCCATCTCTTATGAGAACCTTTAGCTGTCCTGCACCCGTTCTTATGATCGGATCTATTTTTGGTGGGGCTTCATCCTCGTTGAATTCGGTGTATTTTCACACTACCCATATGGAAGATCCTTGGATTCTTCCTTCACCGAGTCCTTCAAACAGACCTGTTGAAATAGATGTGCCATTTCCTGCAGCAATGATAGCATATCAAGTGAATCTTGATTGTGTTACAGAGCCTAGTCATTCCTCTTCACGGACGGAGGAGGAGGACCCGTATGTGCTTCCTGCATGGGAAGTTGAGTCCTCTCATGCACATGATTTCCTTAACGATGTTTTTCCATCGGATGAAGCCATTATTGAGGCCATGTCTAGGGTTGAGACACCTTGGGAAGAGTTACATCATAGATCATATTTTCTTCTCGAGCTTGACCATATGGAGCGTGAGGACTTTAGGGAGATTCTTAGCAAGAAGATTGGTAGTCCCATTGTTCCATTGAGTTCTCCTGGTTAGATGGCTAATGGGAACATGGTGAATTTTTCACATGCTATTCCGATTAATATTTCTTGCGATCCTGGAAAAGTGAACATCTACATTGGGGTAGATTGTTCCCCTGGTGAGATAAAGGAGTATACCAAGCTTTTTAAAGATTTTCGTGACATATTTTCTTGGTCATACGAAGAAATTCCAGGTATTGACCCTCGTATTGTTGAACATGAGATTAATACCTATCCAAATGCGAAGCCGGTTCGACAATGTTTGCATGCCATGAATCCTAGAAAAGCACCCGCTATTAAGGCTAAGATAGAGAAGTTGTTAAAAGTTGGTTTTATCTATCCCATTCCCTTCACGGAGTGGGATTCAAATCCTTTTCCGGTTGATTAGAAGGAGGGAGCGATCCGTATATGCAATGATTTCCATGATTTAAATTGTGCTTGTCCTAAGGATGATTTTCCCATACCATTTATTGATCATATTTTGGATGAGTGTGCAGGAAGTGAGGTATTCTCCTTCATGGATGGTTTTTCCAGATATAATCAAATTTAGATCAAGCCCGAGAATCAACATAAAATCACATTTATTTGTCCTTGGGGTACTTTTGCATATCTGAATATGCCTTTCAGTCTTAAAAACACCGGAGCTACATTTCAGCGAGCTATGACCTTATTTTTTCATGATCTAAAAATGATTATTGAAGTGTATTTGGATGACCTTGCTGCTCATTATCGTATGAGAGTGCATCATCCATACCATTTGAGATTAGTATTCGAAATATGTCGCCATTACCAGGTTAGGTTAAATCCTCATAAGTGCATATTTTGCGTGACTGTTGGTCACTTGCTAGGGTTCATTACATCCAAGGAAGGGATAAGAGTCGATCCCTTAAAGGTTGATGCAATATTTCAATTGTCTCCCTCACGTAATATTAGACATCTTCAGTGTTTGCAAGGCATGGAAAATTTCTTGCGGATATTTGTGGTTAATTTTGCCAATTTGACTAAAGGATTTATGCGTCTTTTAAAGAAGGACACCAATTTTTGTTGGGATGAGTGAGCCCAGGAGTCCTTTGATGCTCTTAAGCGAGCCTTAGCAATGGCCCCCATGCTTAGTCCATTCGACTATAGCCACGATTTTTTTATTTATGTGGCCGCGTCCATGGAGACAGTTGGTATGGTTTTCTTTGTGGAGGATGAGGAGCTCCATGAGCATGTCATATATTATTTGAGTCGAAACCTTATTGATGCGGAAATCTATTATTCCCATGTGGAGAAACTTGCCTTGGCCACCATTCATGCGGTTTAGAGATTGAGACATTACATTCTTCTTCGCCAGACCTTGGTGGTAGCTCATGTCAATCCGTTTCTGTTCATCCTCAGTAGAAGGATGATTGGGGGAAAATACAATAAATGGATTGTTATTTTGCAATAGTTTTATCTTGAAATCATTTCGGCGAAATCAAAGAAATCATTGATCTCTATGGAGCTCATATCTGATTTTCCAAGTGTGGAGGCGAAGGAGGTTTATGAGGATACGTTTGTAGATGAGCATATTTTCCTTATCTCAACTTTGGACCCATGGTACAGGGATATCATTGTATATTTTTGAACGTTGAAGGTCCTAACTCACCTTTGACAGGATGAGCGACGACGTTTACGTCATGTAGCTAAGAACTACCTTATAGTGGATAAAACTTTGTACCGTCGTGGGGTGGATTCCATTTTGCGTCATTGTTTAAACCATGATGAGGATGAGGTTATGCTGAATGATTGCCATAGAGGGGCGTGTGGTGGTCATTTATCTAGGCTTTCTACAGCCCAAAAAATCTTGAGAGGGGGATATTTTTTGCCATCGATCTTCAAAGATTGTGTCAATGCGGTCAACAAGTGCCACCCTTGCCAGGTGTTTGCATGCAATATGCACTCACACCCTTCCCTGTTACATCCTATTATCACCGTCGATCCATTCACCAAGTGGGGTATTGACTTCATGGATTGCAACCTAGCTTCGGATGGGGGGAATCATCACATTATAGTGGCTGTTGATTATTTCATGAAATGGGAAGAGGCTATGCCCATGATTAAATATGATGGCGAGACAGCCGCGAATTTCGTTTTCAACCAAATTATTACTCTGTTTGACATTCCGAAAGAGATTATCACTTACCATGGTAGGCACTTTCAGAATAAAATGATGGAAGAGTTGGCTTCAATGTTAGGGTATAAGCAAGAGCACTCCTCTTCTTATTACCCTCAGGTGAATGGAAAGGTTGAAGCAGTGAATAAATCACTTAAATCTATTCTCCAATGAACCATCGTACAAATCAAGATGAATTGACATATCATGTTGTATCCTGCTTTGTGGGCCTATAGAACCACGGTAAAGACTGCCACCGATTTCTCTCCATATCAGCTCGTACATGGGGTGGAGTCTATCTTGTCGGTTGAATGAAAAATCCCTTCGTTGAAGCTAGCTATAGAGATTTTACCAGACACTTCCGCATTGGAGGAGCATTTGGTCCACTTAGATCAGCTTGATGAGCAGCGCCGAGATTCCTTAGTGGATCTAGAAGTAAATAAGCTTCGCGTTAAGGTCCAATATGATAAGTCTGTTTGTTCGAGGAATTTTAGTGAAGGTGATTTGGTCCTTTTGTGGGATCAAGCTAAAGAACCCTTGGGGGCAGGGAATTTTAATCCCTTCTGGCATGGTCCTTACGTCGTCAAACATGTGTTAGAGAAGGGTGCCTATGAGCTGGTACACTAGGAAGGGACAGCCTTGGCGGAGCCTAGAAATGGGATCTATCTTAAAAATTACTATGCATGATATTCATCCAAGGCTGATTGTTGTATATTATTGTATAGTTTTTGAATTGCATAGTTAGGTTTTCTTATGGTGGTTGGCTTTGTTGATTAGATTTCGTTTCTTATGGCAGATGTCGATGCAGTTTTCAACTTACATAGGATTCACTGATGGTGCTAGCCACTCAAAACTCAGCTTCGGCTACTTGGGTGATTTATACTCCTACGGGTCAAGTATTGTATTTAGGAGGCATATGTTTACGGCCTTCTTTGAACAATGTTGTTGAATATAGTTTCGTTATCGAGTTATTGTGGGATGCCATTTCACATGGTATTCTCTCTCTTGATGTACGTCTTTATTAGGAGTTAGTGGTTTCACAACTTAATGGCTTGTATCATATTAGGGATCTGACATTATTACAAATATTTTTACGTGTGAGATTGCTAGAACGAATATTTGAGAATATAACATGCGTACATGTTTCAATAATTTTTAATCAAGTTGCTGAATCATATGCTAACTATGTGTTAGATTGGAATTTGTTTCATAGACCATAAGCATATCACAAACATACATTTTTCCATACATGTAAATGAATAAAATCGATCATCATAAAAAAATTTCATTAAACATCCAAAATGTGATGTCATAATACATAAGTGTCATAATACAAAATTGGGGCTTTCGAGCCACCAAAATATAATACACGGTAGTACAAAAATAAATAATCTCATGTCTCTAAGCCTGAGGAGGAGGAGGGGGGTTCTGATCGTGGTAGCACACCACAACTCTAGCAAGCCATCGAAATAATTGAACCCATGCCCGTGGTACACCAACCACTTAGCGCAGCATGGCCTTAGGTAAGTCCTCGACTTGCGCCATGGGTACCCTGTGTCTCAAGCGTACAAAGTTTGTGTGGATGCTTTGGAGTGTTTGCTCCACATTTGCACCCATGATGTCGTCTCCTCTTCCCCTTTGTATATGACGATGGAAACCATCAGTTCATCATGGTCCAACATCTTCATACACATGACAGATTGTCACTATGTGTCATCACACCAAAACATGTCTTTTGAGTCAATATATCGAAAAACAAAAAAAAAAAATTAATAATTCAAAAAACGTAAAAAGAGAGTTTGGGATTCGTTACATATGTCACCATATGTTGCTCCTGGAGGTAGGGGAATGTACGGATCTCCCCAAAAATCTATCCCTGCATAGGGATAGTCATCAATGGCAATGATTTGCCGCTTCCACCATGGAAAGAATTCAGCTGGGTAGGGGTTAGCCACCATACCTCTGCCCAATATGCGCATAACATTTTTCCAATGTCATTGGGCAAGATCTCGAACTCTGTATGGAGGAATGTCCACTCTAGGGATTAGCTTAGTATGCTACCGAAACTGAATTTTCTCACCCTGCCCATCTTCCAGTCACTGAGCTACTGCTTCATGTTACTCAACAGTGCAGTGCTCCAGTCATACACGGTGGGTCTCGTGCACTCCACCACATAGAACATCAATGGCTGCGAGGCCTTGTGGAGTGAAGCTAGTTCGGATATCCTACTAAGTTCCAATAGTATGTCCTTCAGTCCTAGCACCTGGATAAAGTTTGTCAGGATTTAACTCCCAACCATTTCCGTGTTCGAAAAGTAGTACACCTCAATGGACTCATCAATATTCATGCCACCTCTGGGCCCGCGAGATCAGAGCTTTACCATCTCTCCTCATTGGGATAATCCATTGATAAAGTATATGTCCTCAGTCTCTATACTGAGAGACATCCTGTCAATGTGAAAAGACTGAGAGTCTGGATCCCAGTAATCCACTAGCATCTACAGGAGTCTTGGTTTAGCCCTTAGGCTACCAAGACACCAAAACTTATACAAATCTCATGCATGTAGAGCTTTTTGGGCCATTAAGTCACCTTGAACAACCTCTTCTACATCACCATGTTCCCTCTCCCTCCATTCTAGAACCATCCTGCACATCAAACATGATTTTTGATCATTGTTTACATTAGAAATCCTTATTCGCGGCAGCATACATGACTGTTTGCAAAACAACCACGTATGTATGCGGTTTTGGGAGATTTTTCCACGTATGTCCAACCCTATACGCGAAAAAGACCCCGATATCCGCGTGGGCCAAAATGCATACTTTAGATTGGCCTAGAAAATGAAATTGACCATGGAAACTTAAAAAATTTGCATGAAATGGGAAGAGGAGGACATGAGGAGTTACCTGGAACAAATGGTGTTAACTTTCTTCGGACGATGCTCCCAGAATTCATGTTGGAATTTTTGAGCTCAAATGGGTAAAAATTTCAAATGATATGGAATTTTTGAAATTTTTTGAAAAATTTGAAAATTTTTACTGACTTTCTATAGTTTTTTACCATTTCTGACCATTTTGGAGTAATTTGATGATGTAGGAATCCATTTTGAGCACATTTTGACCATGGTTTTGACTCGTTCATGTCAATTTTAGGTATTATGTCTAAACTAGCATGTATGTTAGGTTTCACATCTGTTTTCACTTTGCATGACCTTATGACTGTTTCATTATAACCTTAGGTATGAACCCATTCTATCTTGTCACAGAACCTTCTTGTTTCTATTAGAAGTGACATGATGTGAATGGTAGAGCTTGACCATACATGGGTGCCCTAGTTAGCTCCTGTTTTGCATTTGGTGCCCATGCCGACATTTTTCCCTTAGGGTGTGGGAGTCCTTTGTATAGTATCGCCATGACTTTGCATAAGAGCCTCATACTCCTCTTGATCTTTTTGCTGGCCTTTTCCCCTAGGAATTTCTTATGTCAAGTTGTAATTACATTATCATGAGTTTTTCTTGCCTTATTGAGCCTTATGCCTGCTTCCTTGACTTTGATTATCAGCCATATAGCCCGAGCTTGTCTCATGTCTAGCTAAGCACAACCATTTTACATATCCTTTGCAGCTTGATTCCCCATTTTTACCAGAAGGATACTTTCCCTCGAGTGTCGTTATCCTACACATGTGCCCTTTCATTTAGCATAGGTATGTTCCGCTCATTGGAACTAGTTTCTTTTCCCCTTGACACTTGTCTCCTCCTAGTCTGTAACTATAAAGCACTTTTACTCTTTTTCAAGATTTTCAAAATATTTGAAAAAGTCCAACAAAAAATCAAAAAACCAAAAATCCGGACAGGAAAAGATGTTATCTTTGGCAGCAGTCGAGTCGTGTCTCCTTCGAATAGAGCACTATATATCACAGTCATTGGTTGGGTTAATAATTTGAATTTAGGAGCTGTACTCATCTCTCTGAGTTAATCTCCACTGACTGGTTAAGCTTCCAGTCCCTATGGAGCCTCTGTCGATGCCTCCTGTGTCACAGAGATGTCCCAGTTTTGTATATTGAGTCTATGCTACCTACATTTAGTCACCATTTTCCTTTATGCTCTTGTTTGAAGGAAGTTGAAACCTGAGTCGGCCATTCCTCAATTCTCTTGACTTTGGATGTCGACCAATCTCGGTACTGATACTGGTTCGTGCACATTATGATTGAGTCCTTCCACATTACACAGTTTTGCTGAGTACCTCCTGTTGGATGACAGGGGATGCCTTAATTCCCTCCTTCCAACAGATTTCATCCCATCGACTTCAGATCATTTATTCTGGGATAGGAGTCTAGATTCATTTTGAGTGCCTTGAGACTTGTAGTCGTTAGTGGCAGGTTCTCTCGCCATCGATAGTTTTTGGAATACATTAATGTCCCCTAATTGATGGATTCTTTCAAGTGTTCGACCTCAACACATTTATTCATACTTGTTAGTTTGCACTCTAGTACCTTGATTCCCATCTTCATTATCGGTGGGAGATCTCGCATATGTTAACGGTATACATCAATGATTGGTAATCAGACGATGGACTACTATGTTTTACCTCGACACCTCTATTCACATAGTCGGACATGTACTCATAGAGGATTGTGTAGAAGACCTTCCAGATTGGTGGCATTTCATATATGATATCTCCTTGATCGTGCCAATGTTTATGAGATTTCAGCTCTCGTGACTTGATTCCAGTGTATGCTAGATATCTTCAGCCATTATGCAGATCTTGGTCCATTGTATATCTTTAGGTTTCATGGATATCATGATCCTTTGTATATCTTCATCATGGATATTTTGATATATCTATATTGTACATGGCGATGACCACACATGTCATATTTTGTATCATGCATATTCATGGCCATTGTACTCTTATGTATCTGGGACTACTGTATATACTTGCATTCATGTGGAGAGTTTGATTTTGTATTATACTGTTGGATGGCTGGTTCTTCCACCTGGTTCTTCATCACTCCACTTCTGGGATGGACTTATAATGTATTTAGGCCATCATATCACCCCTCTGACCTCACACATTAGGGGACATCTGTTACAGTTGATTTTACCACACATGGTGGATCACGCATTTATGTCCTTCCCTGTCCCTCTGTAGACTCTTTGGACCCCATGGACCATTTTTGTACCTTTGATGTTTCCAATATCATCCCTAAAAACATGCATTATTTTCCATATGTGAATTTTAAACCTAGTCTCACGTATATACACGGATATGACCCTCATACTCGCGTAAATCGGCATGTGTGCAAAAGGACAAATATTTTTGGAGTTTTCCTTGATGTGGAGTAGAGTCACTTGTCTCTTATCCTTCCATATGCCTTGATATCGCTCGGTTTCAACCTTCCATTACCCCATTGAGGCACTATACAAGGAACCCTTTGGATACATTGAACGGAGAGGAATTGAAGAGCAAGAAAACTATAGTCCATTGTTGCCAGAGCTTATACTTGAGTCTACATCCCTTTGTCCCTTGGAGCACTTTGTGTTCTTCCCAATATTTCTATCGAGAGATGGAGGATTAAAGTGGTGGAGGCCCAGGTGGAGGACTCAGTTTCTCTGGTTCGCAAATGTGCCGCATAGGTTGTCATTCTTTTAATCTCTGATTTATATTAATAGAAATATCTTTTCATATCCAATAATGTGTATTTAAATGAATATTGAATCCATGGATGAATTTAAATGCTTATATGTTCTTGATTATATATGCTAGAGTATGTCTAACACAATTATATAGCATGATTGTCTTGTTTGCTGATTGTTAAGAGATCAAATTGCTAACACAAGCTAGATTGGAAAAGCTCAACAGGGATCTGCATCGACCATATGGAATAAGGTATGTTTCGATATCCTTTAGTGTTAGATGTTTATTTCTCTTACATATTGGGAAGGGATTGATTTATGCGGTTACTTTGTCTGTTGTGGTACCCCAAGCCATAGGAAGTTTTCTCTGTAACACTCTCCCCTAGGATTTAACCTCTTTTCTCTCATACACCATTTATTAAAGAATGTATGTCTAGTCATACTTTTGGAATGCATTATTATTGTTAGATATAGCTTAGTAGTATAATTTTCATCTCTTTCTATTTTGTTTCAATATTTATTTCATCCCACAATTATGGAATCATTCATTTTTAGTAGAAACAAAAACAAGGATCACTAAAACATAACCATGCAAAAAGAGACATAGATTTATCTTGGGAAACCCAAATGGGAGAAAAACCAACAAAATTTTCTCTAAAAAAAATTAGTCCAATGAAAGAACAATACCAATCATGAATATTAATCCCTAGCACAAGATTGTGCTCTTCATTCACAATAAACCCTAGTGAACCTTGGGAGAATAAGGTAAACCCAAAGAATACTTTTAGTTTATCCACTTGTCCTCCTTGAGAAGTGAGCACCAATTTAGAGAAAGATATGAGATTGCTTGAATGTGAAAATGAAATGTGGAAGCACTTTATGTATATTATTATTTTTCACTAGAAGTTTCCACAATTAGTCCGGATTATACTTTTACTTATTCTTCAATTATCTTGTATTTATCTTCCAAGTTTTCATGTGAATTTATATTCTATGGTCTATTTACCCTTTTTTTTGGGGTAGTTGTGCTCTTCCTTTCTTTCCACTTTATATTGGACTTCCTCAATGGTTTTTTTTATTTCTTCATCATATAAAAGTTATCCTCATTGATGCCTCATCACATGGGATCATATTATTCCCAATAGATCTAATATTGATTTGACAATCCCCTAAGAAGTCCCAGACACTTCTTAGAGAAAATGGTCAACTTCAACATTATATTAGACTTTTTCCAACATAAAAGGAGATAAGATATCCTTGTAACATTGATAATATATCACTCCCACTACGGAGCACTCCCACACAATGAGTATGATATGTGACCTTTAGCCTAATATCACTCCAGTCACACATGGTTGGACCTAGGTTAAGCATATTATCCCTCTATACATAGTCAACACATGATTAATTAGTCACACATTACTAAATAGAGATATTAAGGGGATATTATCTCTGTGGGTTGCAAACCTCTAAGAGAATGATATAAAAAATGTTTGATCGATGCTGGAACTCATGAGAACATCAACAATTCTATCATGTATACTTTTGTAGTTAAACAATTTGCAATAAATATCTAGGTTAGAATGATGAAAATAGGCTCTCACCTTGGATTTATACACGTTTTTTATCAATCAGTCCTTGATATTAACCCTCACAATGATCCAAGAGAATAATTTTGCACATAGAAATATTGTAGGTAAAACTATTCTTATGTGGAGGTTTGACTTTTTAATGTTCCATTACACTCCAAAATCATCTCTATTCTCACTGGGAATAGTGGGATAGTTTTCATTCTTAAATAGTGCATAAATATCACCCCATGTGTATGTGTATTTTTCATTAATGTCACTACTAGTGTCACCATAATGTGTATTAACATTCCTTCTTGCATAAATGAAGTCAATTCATGTACTGGTTTTCCCTTAAGCACGCCTTTCGTGTAATCCATTATGTTATTTTATAACCTAAATATGTTATAATAAGAACTTATTAGTGATGTTAGAAATAACAAAAAAACTATTTGTGTTTCCTCTAGAGAGTGATTAAGTGTAAGGTGTTTCATCTAAAAAAAATTTAGGCTTATAATGTTATTCCCAAATAAATCCAAATATGAAATAACTTCAAAAATTTTATTCATTTTGAAACATCCATCTATAATGAAACCATTATATTCAATGTAAAATGTTCATATTCAACCATGATTATTTGTGCAAAGAAATTTAGGAAAATTACAAATTTTATGGTGCAATTAATCAAAGGTAGGGGCACTCAATTCATGAAGGCCAAATTTGAGAGATGGATACAAAATCACAACATCAAATGGGAATGGAAAAGGAGACCATGGGTTTAATCCAAAGTAAAATCTTTATCAATAGGGTATTAGTAAACAACTTGTTAAGTCAAGTGGGGTTACATTCCAAGGAAATGATTTCAAATTGAAACCCTAGGTTTTGATTTAAAGTTGAACTATATTTGAGCTTCCAAATATTTCTAAGAATGAAAAGATGGTTGTGAATCCCTATTGAGGTGAAAAAATGTATTTAATACACCCAAAATTTATAAAACATTATTGGTCATCAATGAAAAGAAGAAACCCAATGAAATGATAGATAGGTGATAAGGTATATTGTTACTGGAAATTCTCAATCCGTGCAAACAAATATTGTTTCCCTAGTATAAATGGGATAGATCTAGAACAAAAAGCTACAGTGATTCATCCTCTCCCTATATTATTAGACTACTTAAATGCTAATATTTCTTACCTCAATGATGAAGGTGATCCTTGTATCATGGATTCATTTGTGATCACCTGTAACTGCAAAGAACATGAAGAAAAAGACACAATAGTGAAAGAAACAAGATAATTTAGTGATCTATATTAATAATCAAGGAGAAAAGTAATGACAATTGATATTGACAAAAATAATTCATGAGAAAGGGGAACTTATTTGTATTAACAGTATAAAAGAATAAAACTACAACCAAAGTCTTGATGTTGAACCTTTTATCTCACAATTCCTTTGAATCATTTCCACAACCACTCTACAAACTCTACAAATATCACTCACAATCACACTCTTTTCCTCCTATACCAACAATAATTTCAAAAACATAAATGTGATCTCTTGGTCCTCCCCTATCATGGTCCATGAAGCTTATATATATAGGCCAAAGAGGGCCCAAAGGGGTTGAGATATTTTTGGAGGAAGTTGAGGGATTATTCCTATAGGCTAGGGGTATGAATGCCACCTATTACAAGCATTTGGGATAATCCTCCATGAGAAATTTAATCGAGAAGGTTCTTGAAGTCTTCCCTTTCCCCCCTTTTGACAGTGTTAACGCTCCTTGTGCATGAGCAGGCTACGTTGGTGCTCTTTGTAGTTAGGAAAAAAGTGTCACCAGTGCACCTTGTCAGTAGGAAAGGCATGTTAGGCCACTATGATGCTCAATTTCAAGAGGCAGGGAGTGTTAGACCTCCTAGAGTTGAGCAAAAATATTCTCTAAAAGATGGTTTGGCGAAATTAGTGCAGGGGGTTAAGCATATAGACAAATTTTGGATGTAACATAATTCCCCTCTAAGTATTAATCTAAAGGGATGTGATAGGTGAAATATGTTTTGAGATATGATATGGAATCAGAGGAAAATGAGTAGCAAGTGTATACTTGACATAGGACCAATTACAAACTATTTGATTCAAATCATGGATGCGGACCAATACACTGCAAATCCATGTATATGGATCAATTCATGGCTACCAACAATAAATAGTAGATCCATGATCGACAAGACTCAAATCAAAACATAGCTACATAATATACACTTTATATCCATGCCATCCTGACTCAAACTTGAGCATAGACACCAAACATACTATGTGTATCCATGCAATGACTCAAAGAATACTCCATCATAGCCTAAGAGTAGGCACATATTCAAGTGAATACATAACCACTCAATGTCTTCATTCCACTCCCAAATAGTACAATTATATACATGTGAATAAATGTCATGATGTTGAGCATGGTAGAAACCACTTGATTTCTAGTCATAGATGTATACCGTAAACAAGTGTGAGGGAAGTCATCATTAATGTAAATGATTCCCAAGGTACCGTAGTACATTTATATGAATGTGAATAAATGAGATGAATTCGAACAATTAGGGGAATATTCCAATTGGAGGCCAATGATGAAATATTACCATGGAAAGTGAGGAAAATTTCCATTGAGGCATGCAGGATTCAAGGTACTCGACTAGTTTCTAATACTAATTCCTAGATAATGTTTTGATGTCGATGGAAATAGACTCACCGATGGAGGGCCATGATGTTTCCATCATCATACACACGAAAATTGGAACAAAAACTAATTATTGGAAGTGATATTTGATAATGGAACAACCATAGGACTGAATTGGATATGATCAACTGAAAGGAAGGTAATTTAAATATAGAGGTAGACTGTAGTAAACACTCCCTTTGAGTATTGGACGTCATGACAAGTGACTTGGTAGCATGGACTCAACGAAAGAAAAAATAATGCATTCTTTGAACTGACTCAAAGGAGTTAAATGACTCATGGAAGTGGATCGAATCAGTGACAAGATGAATACCTAATTTTTCATATGAAAATACAGACAGGTTCCATGTTCAAAGGTGACTAGGAGCTTCCATCAATACAAATGAAAAATGTATCTCCATTCCCTTAATTTCCCCATCAAAATGGATGAGTACCTCTTTTCTTTTTAACGATCTTGAAAATGGCAACAAAATCTTGATGTAGCTCATCAAGTGATGAGTCCATCCTCATATGGTTTACGAGCTTGAGAAAGGAAGGGTTCATTCCTAGAAAAGGGTCCTTCAATGCTTAATTTTATGAGTCTAAAGAATGTAAACTCAGTTGTCATTTCTTATTTAGAGAGTTTGAAATGACTAAGAATACTCCAAAGTGGAATTTTTGTAAATTTAGTCATTAGAGTCCGAAAAAGTATAAAACGATACCTAGAAAAACTATTCTAGTCGTAATTAACTTGACTTTACCTTTTTCATAAATTAGTCTAAATGGTCAAAAAAAGGGGTAAACTGTAAAGTTATAAACCACATTTCAAATACTTTTACAAGTGTGAAAGAATCAAGTTCGCTTGGTGATATTTTTGTGTTTAAGGAGCCCAAAAAGATCTTAAATATAACTCAATGGGGTTTTCCTTTTTCATTATCCATTTTAATGAGTTCAAAAAAGTGGTATAACCACACTTGATACCTTTTCACTAAATTTTTAACGAGCACAACGAGGGTATAAAAGGTGTTTGTAACTTTTTTCAACTTGGGGTAGAGCATTAAAAAGTAAAAAAGAAGCTCTCTCGCATCAAAAAAATCTCAAAAAGGCCCTAAAATCTTAAAAAAAACATTAGGACACTTTACCCATGAAAACTATAGGAAAAACATAGAAAAACCCCATAATATTTAAATATTTCACTAATTATTTCTTATTTAAAACCAAAAAATGATATAAAAGGGGTGAAATAGTAAAAATTATCCACCATAGTGTTTTTACCATGGGAATAGGGTGAAAATTGTGTTTGAGAGAGGTAATTGTTGCAAATATTCTGGGAGCTATAGGAATCCATTCGACGAACTGCCAGAAGTAGGTAAGAGCTATCATCCTCCACTTCTCTTTCATGGTTAATATTTCCATGAGTTTATCATGTTTTTTGCAGTTTTTAGCAGAGTTTTTGCAAGGAGAAGGGCATTCCCTAGGAGACGCTCTTCTCCCTTTAGGGAGGTGCATCGACGCACTCCCTGAAAGGGGAAAGAGAATCAAGGGTGCTCTGTCTTCTAAGTGAGGCGGTGTTGTCGCTCTATTCCCTTGGGGAAAGTGCATTGATGGTAGTGACTCTGCAAAAATCAAAGATTTAGCATGAAATCTAAGTTTTATTTCAATGAATGGAGTCTAATAGTTTCCATGTGGATGTCCTACAAGTGTTTGACTCAAAAAATGGTGATTTGGAAGGAGCGTGAGCACAAAGTAGATGATTCATATGTGGCAAATGACCCAATGACTGTGAGGGCATTAAGGGAGTGTGGAATACTTAAGTACTTCAGGGTTCTAGACATAAGATCCCATTTTCGTCTGCTAGATCATTTAATATGGATATGGGACCCAAATCAACAACATTTCTAGGTGGGGTCCCACATTCTAATGATTGATGTCGAGGATAGATACTTTTTGACCTGAATATCCACGAGAGGAAGTACAATGTCACTCATAGGTCCCAGACTAGGGGAAATGTATGTCGACAACCTCATTGATGAGTATTGTGCAGTTGGAACAAGGTCCCAAGGGGGAAATATTATGATAAAACATATTGTAGATCGACCATTCAGTATTGTATCCTTCACCATAGATAAGGTAGAGGATAATAGATATACTCATCATACTACCTAGGTGTTACAGATAAGATATCATATGTCTTGGGGTGGACCACAACAAAAAATATGACACCAGACATAAACCCATTTCCAAACATGCTAAGTATAAAAGCGAAACTAACAATAAGGGACCAAGGGGGTATACCTTATTCCATATGTTTGATGTAGATCCCCATTGACACTTCAATCAAATGTGTATCTACACATTGTCGTCAACAACAACACATATACAAGCATGATATATGTAAATCATTAGAATCTAATCTAGCATGTTATATTCCACTAAAGAATAAAATTAATTACATCCATGGATACAAAATTATTTATAATTACATGTTCAATGGATGATAAATGGATATTTCTATTAATATGAATAGAGATAAAGATGAGAAAATATGTTGTCACCTAGTCAAAATCGATAAACTGCATACCTCCACCTGGTCCACCAGCATTTCAATCCTCCATGCCAAGGTAAGATCACAAGGATCAAGGAAAACTTAGTAAATAACACTAATGGTTTCTTTAAGGACAAATGGATTCAGACTCAAGTACATAAGAACGAGGAACAATTGCACTATAGTATATTTTCTCTCAAATTTATCCTCCTCTAATGCTTCATAGTAACTCAACATTAATCCCTTCAATAGGATGTGAAGGGTGTAACCAGAGCATTTATTGGCATATGGAAGGCTAAGGGGCAAGGCCTTCATTACTTAATGGGGGGAAACTCCAAATATTTTTTGTTTTTTAGCACATTTCTTGATGTACGCAGGTGATAGTCGTGCAAGTTGTGTATATGTGGGGTGTAGACTTGTGACCTGCGTGTATACATATATATCTCTGTGTGGGTGTGTGGGTGTGGTTATTTTAAGGGGTTCCACTAGATGATCAGGGTCATAGTGAGTTTCATGTCCCAAATTTTAGTTTGGGTCACCATGGCCTAATCACATTTTCCATATTCATTAGATTTTGCCGAATTGGTGCTAAGGGTCAAATAATTTCCGAGGAAAATTACTAGTTTCCTAGGTTGGGGGTGGAAGCTTTGGGATCTGGAATGAGGGGGACAATAAATGATGTTTGAACATTAGAATGGCATAAATATTTAATAAAATATCTAAATAAATAAATACAATGGAAAATCAAAGTGGCAATAGATCATGAAGACACATGGAGAATGTGGGACCCACACAAGCTAGATTTTTTATGCCACATGGCATCCTCCTCTTGTCATTTCAAATAAATAATAATACCAAGGGTCTTGGTATGAGTTGGAAGTTCAGTATACTTGTTATGAATCAATTCATGTCGAATTGGAGTGGAAGAGTAACTCCCATGGAAGAGGAAGACGCATTTTGGAGCTAGTGAGACACTTGGACTAGATTCCCTAGCTCTATGACAACAATGATGAAGATTCTATGAAACCTATGACACAGATCAGATATGAAGGCTGAAATATGACATATCTGACATGTCAGTTCAAAAACGAGCATCCAATAGGTCTCTCACATGAGTTGGGGAACCTCAATGGGTTCCTACTCAAATTGGGGGAAGATGGAAGGCTAGGAAAGGGAGGACACATCGAAAATCTTGATCCCACACCCAAATTCGAATTGGATTGATTTTGTGGATAGATTGGTAAAATTAAAAGGCTAAGTAATTTTATAAAATACTGGAATCAACCAAGATAATGGATTTTGATCATTTGATATATTTTCATTTGTGAATTGTGAGAGCTAGTGGATGACTAGTTTTCTTGCCTTAGCCAATTTCAAGGGTGAAAGATTCCCATACAAGTTTGTGTTTGATGAGGCCAATCAGGTACTTCAATGAGTTTTAATGGAGACTTAATTTTATATGTAAGCTATAGGGAATCTTGTGGATTCTTCTATTGCAACACTTCCTCTCAACCATTTCCAGTTTTTATGGCATATTCTCGCTCATGGAGGGATTGCGCTTTGGGTGAGCTATTGATATATTTGGGGAAGATTATAATGCTCCATTATTTTATGTTATGTTGTAAATTCTCTATATTTCAATTTCATAAGACTCTCAGGTCTAAATCCCAAAATATTTCATGTAAAAATGTTAAACAATGAAGAAATAGTTCCATTTCCCCACTATATTGTTGTGCACCATTGTAATGCTAATGATTTCGAATTGGGAGAGATTTTAATTGTCCATTTCTGATTGTAATAATATAAATATGCTATTTTATTCATTCTCATTAAGTCTCAGGTCTAAATATCAAATGGTTGTAAGGAAACATGATTATTAATGAGCAAACAATGACCATTTCCCCACTGCATTGATGTATTCTATAATAATGTTGATTGTTTCAAATGGAAGAATCACTAGTACAAAATGAGGAATTCGTGACTACGTGACTAAAAATTCTAGTCACCACAGGTTTTTCATGTGATTTACTACTAAATATGAGCAATTTTGATTTACCCAACTATAAATGACTAAAATTGACGACTAATTTAGTCACCAGTTAACAAATATGTCTAGATAATAAGTGATAGAGTAAAAAATGACTAACATAAACGACCAATTTAGTCATGACATAAAAATGACTAGCTAGAAGAATGTGAATTATTAATTTATGTTTGTCATTTTTAATTATGTCATGGAAAACTGCAATTTTTACAATGAAGTGTAAATTTGTAGATTGTCTACCTTCTATCTGTAATATTGGTGCCATTCACCTCGATCTTCAGATATCCAACAAAGAAATTGCATGAATTTTCTCTTGACCATCTTTATCCCCATTGCACCATTGAACCAAACTGTTAAGCACACGCCAAATTCCCTAACCAATGAAAATACCATACGTCTGTACTCCAACTGACTTCTCATTTTTTCCCACCACTTGGGAGCTATGGAACATTATGAAGTTACTATGTAAGCAATTTAATATGCAGAGAAACTTTCTTTGTTAATACGAGTTTTAATGCTTAATACTCTATGTTATTTGACCTTAATTTGACAAATCTATGGGTTATTAACGCTTAATACACTGTAGGATAAATTCTTTGTTCTGGGTATAATGCTTAATACACTATAGGATAAATTCTCGAGAGAGAATAACCTTGGAAATATTCCAAAAGAAAGTTTCAAATTTTATAAACTGTGAATCTCTTAGATTGTATCTGATTAAAAAATCTTATGAAAGCATGGGTTCAATTTTATTAACCTTGAATCTCATAAGGTTGTTTGGGTGTGTCTGATAAAAGTAAATGAAATAATCAATAAGTTTCATGCTAAGTGGATTGAAGTTTCATTCACAGTGAGGATTGGTTTTTTCTTTCTAAAACACGATTATAGATTACAAAAAGAACACTAATATTTTACAGAGAGTGAAGATTGGTTTCTTGCTTTCTAGGAGTCATGTTGAGTATAAAAATACCACACAGTCTACAAGAACATCTCTACAACATTGGAATAATAAATATGCTCCAAGGATGGGACATACTAAAGGATCAAATTGGATGAGCTACTAAAGAATATTATGGTAAATATTCCCAAGAATTCAACAAATTTAAATGCATCAATTGAACCTAAAGCACCCACTCTCTCACTAAATATACATAATACTACATAATACTCTTAACTCTTAAAATTCAGGTCGTTTACCCATATTCTAATAGTATAAAGCTGAATTTTTTTTAGAACCATGATTATCTGTTGAGTCGGGGTCCCTTGAGTCACTGCTGCTAAAAGGATGAGGGTTCGAGGATGCAGGAGTAGGGGAGGTAATGCAGGTGTGAATATTTATATGATGGATCGATCACCGTAGTGGAGGATGTATGAGTTTGTGGGGGGCGAGAGACATCGAGAGTTCGTAGGGGTTGAAAGAAGCCAAGATTTCATAGGAGAGGGATGCAGGGTGAGGAATCGAGGATGGCTCAAAGTTATCCATGCTAGTGCAGGTCAGGAGTAGGATGGTGTTCTCCGTTCTAGGCGTGAGGGGAAGGGGTGGTCGGGACATTCAAAATCCATGCATTAACTACATGCTAACAAAAGTAGATTCAGGGATCTCCTGTTAGGGCATAGGTGTTGGAGTGGACCTGCAAATGGGTCGGTGGACAGAGAGAGTATGCCAAAATAAGGTCATTATTTGAAGAAGGGAACAAATGATGTCATGGGATCTCTCGATGACACCCAATAAGCCCCGAGTACAAATATACGATTTTTATATTATTACAAAAAAAATTATAATATTATATATAATACAATAGTAAAGACCTACAATTTTTTATATTATTAAAAAAACATATATTATAATATTATATAATATCATATTAAAAACATATGAAACATATAATATTGCATAATACAATATTAAAACATACAATTTTTTATATCATTACAAAACATGTATTATAATTTTATGTAATACCACACTAAAAACATGTATTGGGTTGAGCATTGGCCAAGAGACTCCTTTCTGGCATTTCTTGAACTAAAAACATGTATTAGGTTGAGCGCTATCCAAGCGACTCCTTGCTGCCATTTCTTGTGTATAGGAATGCCAATTGTTGAAGAAATTTTCGGCCAGGATACCTTAACAAGGTCAGAATTGAGGATAAAAGTTGCTTGTTGTTCAAAGGTACATGAACAAGCCCTTTCACTACTGTTCACTAATGTTTAAGGTCATTTGCGGCCATTAAATGTTTCTTATTATTCAAAGGTACATGAAAAATCCCTTTCACCATTGTTTGAGTCTTACTTGATGGTGAACACATGCCCAGACTTGCCATATATGCACACAACTGCAACACGAGAGGATTTCTTTGTTCTATCGGGTATGTAGAGAAGATTAATGTATCCTTGCATTCATCAACATATGTTGAAAATGGTCTGAATGGGGTTTGCATTTAGGGTTTATATTTTTTGGAGTCTGATACCTTCATTTTCTTATTAAGCCACAACTATGGCATGCCAATTGAATCTCAAAACCATTATGACATTCAAGATAGTTTATATTGGGTTCAGATTTTGAATCACTGAGAGAGGAGGATAATTCAAGGAATTTGATGAATGGATGGATTTAGGCGTTTGCAAAGAAGGAAATTGTGGTTTGGAAGTTGAGTAAAATATGGAATGGAAGAACGAGGGTTTGGACAATGAAGGTTTTGGGAATGAAGATTGGCAGATGAGGGATTTGGGGATGAATATTTTGGGTGTGAGGGTTGGTAGAATCGTCACGTGGATTCATTGGGATACACCACTATTTTTAGTTGCGATTGTTGTTGCTCTATTGGGCATTGTGTTTTTGGGAATTATTGTATTTCGAGCATTGGGGTTTGTTTCCTACAAAGACATTTTAGAACATATATGCTATGACTTTAGTGATGCTGCAATTATGGAGTTACTCAAAACTTCACTAGAGGAATCTTTTCTCATTCAAATTAATCAACAGGTCTGTTATTTTTTTGAATTTGAATTTATGTTTCTTATATATATGGATAATGATTCAAATTCTTATTTTTTTTCTAACCCCAAGTTCCAACCATCTGTGCAACCACCCAGACTGATGCAACAAGCTAGATTTCAATTTTAGGAGAGCAATACAACATACCAGTACTTGGGGAATTCATTCCTATAAAGAAAAGATGTGGTGAATCTCAAGAAAACAACCAAAATGATGCAAAGAGAGAAACATTCTTCAATGGTGAGAATCTGAAATGGCTGATTTCTGCTCAGGTGTGGAATCAAGATTATTAGACTCAAGAATGCAAAAAATAGGTAAGGGAATATATTACCTTTCATTCTTATTGACATTTCAATGTTTGTTCCTGCGATCTTAAAATACAAATATATATTGGCATTAGATTAGTGTCCATCCTTACCCAATTTGTGGTTACCATGCTTTTGATATGTAATAGGGATTGATCTCAGGCATTTTAAAGCTATGTATCATTACTAGTAGGATATTTTTTTAGAATCAACAACTTTGAATTAGGGAACATGACTTAAATTTTCACTCTTGTGGGATGTATGTTCTATTTTTCTTAATTGAAATGTATAGATTTTGTATTAAAATAAAGTTGCATATGCACTGGTAACTCTTGAAAGTATGAATGCTAAGTACTGTAGAATTATCTTTCTCTCAACTACTCATGGGATTGATTTTTAGAATTTGTGCCCTGAGCTACTTTGTTTGTTGCTCGTAATGATAAACAAAGTAGGTCCATGTGAAATTCACTCGATGAATTCTTTTGATTCACGTGGCAGGGTACTTCCATAATATGTTTTTGGCACGAAATGAAGCAGCAAATATATTCTTGGATGATAGTGAGAGTACTACTAGTCTTGAAATTAACAATGGCACTTGTGTAAACAATTTTTTTACGAAGTCAACATGGATCATAATAAAAGGATGTGCATAAATATGTGTATGGTGCAATATAAATTTTGCGCAACTTATTAAGATATCACTCTGCTACTTCACCCAGAGAAGTGAGATGCTCTACATCCTAGGTGGGGGGAGATATTCAACACACGTGCAAATGTGTGTGCTTGTAACACTAAGGAAATAAAAATTCAAATAAGAATCAACTTCTTATTTGTTTAGATTACAATTTACAATAGATGCCAAAAAACAAAATTTAAGAGAGCATCGACATAATTAAACTAGCAAAGATATAGCTTAGCCAAATTTAAGAGAGCATCGACATAATTAAATATTATCTATAATTAAACTAGCATAGATATATATTAGCATCGACGATGAATATGTACAATATACTAAATTTTAGCACTGAATATGGATTCAAGGGACCCCTTTAAGAAGGTCCCCTTTTTGATCCATAATGTTGTAATTATATATATTTTTAGGTTTTATCTTATTATTTTTAATATTTTAATAAAAATAATTGGTCTTTATTCTTTAGACTCAAAGGATATTTTTTCCTGAATTTTCTCTTATCCTATCCTATTTAACCTACCTGCCCCTTTTATGCACAATATAACTTTTCATGGTACCTGATGATGAACAGGGATTCAACTTGAAATGTGTCAATCACTCCAAATATTTCACATGGTGAATATCCATTTGTAGTGTTAGAATTAAGTAAATTGTAACACATGTAGATTGATTCATGAGACACTTGTTGTGTCACTGGGCAACATTTTCTTCTTTCAAGACTTCGAATGCAGAGGCAAAGTCTAGTTTTAGATATTTTGTGATTCCCATTTTGTGCATTGTCATGTCTTATTTTTCCTTACCATCACATTTAGCTAATCACCTTGGCCATGTACATATCTCATTTGACAAAAAATGTCACAGTTAGACCCTTTCGGCAAACGTTTGAACTTTCGATAAGCAAGAGTATTTTACGTCTTATTAGTGAAATTCACCAATTTTATGTCATTTATTAATTGCTTGGTTTTAACGATCTTGAAATATTCTCATCATGGCTATGCTCAAAATTTCAAATTTTTTCCTCGAGTACCTCTTTGCAAAAAAATAAATCTAATGACCTTTTTTTTCTTAAAGTAAGAAAAATAAAGAACCCTAGTTCTCCCTTACCATGTCTACAATAACAATGCACCAATAAATATTGTTTCAGATTGTGCAATCTCTCTACTCAGTAAGCAAGTATACTTTTGTCTCTTTGCATATGAAACTGGAATGACTCTGCTACCAAGTTTAAAAGGCGGTGGTGCTGCTACCTCCATGATTGCGGCAGGTTCAGTCTCCATAAATGATAGTTAATATTCGCGTTGGCCTAGCAGGTTCAAGCATTCTGATTGGAGGTCTATTCAATTTCCTCCTTGTACCTTTTCTCGATGTAAATGCCAATCCTGTCACATCGATTCGCTCATTTTGTGGCGCTATCACCCCATCCAAGGAGTTGATTTGTAGTATTGTAATATATATAATTAATATATAATATACAATATGCTAATATTGAAATAATATGTCAATATATTATGTAATATTAAAATTAACAAGTTAAAAAAAATAAAAACAACAAAATAAATAAAAAAATTGGTGGGAAAGTTTTCACATTTTAGAAATTTTTTAATTTAGTTTAAAAAATTAAAAGAAATAAAAAAGTGTTCCATTACAAAAGAGAAAATAAACAAAGAGGAAAAAATGTTCATTCACAAAATACGACTTTAAAAGCCTTTAGTCTTTGATCAGATATCTAAACAGTCTTGTGGATGGTGATGACTACAACTTATGGAAATCCTTGGATGCCTAGAATAATCCTTGGAACAGTTTAATGAAATACCGCTGACAGGAATCGAACTAGATTTCTCTGTTTTTATTGTTGATTGCGTTATGTGCTTGTGAGGTGAGGGTTTTTGGTGGAGGCAGATGGTCAATGCCTCACTATGGCTAGATGCTTCCAATGATTAATGTAAATTTGGTAAATGAGCTATTGATTTATTAATTTCATTTTTTTTGACTTATTTTGGTTATTTTCGTGTGCAAGGAGGTAGCAAGGTTCAGATGTCTTGTTTGGCTAAGGCAGCATGTATCCCTGAAGTGTTTGAATTTTGGTAGATTGTTCATTGGTGTTATAAATGATTTGATTCAAAGTAAAAAATAGTAAACATGAAGAAGGTAGGAAACACCCCTATTTCATTGACTCTGATTACATTAATAGGTATGTTACAGCTTCTTGCAGAGTTCCTAAAGCAAATGACTTCATGAGTGCTCATAGTAATGGAGGATCTGTCTTCAAGAAATGGCTTTTTCACTCGACTGATGAGGCAACTACTTCTTGTTAAATTGAAGTCTCAAAGTTGGAAGAACCCTACTGCAAAATTCCATGGTTCTTTTCTAGGGTTATTGTTTAAGAACATACTACCTATGTTCCCAGGTATGTTTTTGATGTAATACATTACACGTTGAATAAAGAAGCAATTCTTGCGCGGGGTTCATTTCTATCGAATTATATTTCACACCAATTTGTATATTTCCATAAAACTAGTATATTGTGTATGTCTTCATACCTTGTATATGCATTACTTTTTTGTAATTCATTTTAGAGGATACCCCCAAGTGGATATGTGCATCCAGAAACCAAACCAATTAATGTTTGGTATCTATGATTATGAAATCATAAGGACTCCTATCATTTCTATAAATTTGGTTGTTAGGGGATTCATAAAAATGTTAGTTGGGAAAACACTATACACATTGATAGTAGAATCTAGGACCCTCTTCAAAGGAAGACGGATTACTTTTATGAAGAACTGTTCACCTATATTCAACTATATGGATTTAAGGGAAAACGGTATCCCTTTCCCAAATTTGTTTATGATAGATTCTTTCTAATAGAATTTTGTTGATGATACTATAAATGGTCTATCTTATTTGAAGGAAAAAAGAGGAAGCATATCATTACTACCCCATTTAGACTTTCTAGGATTTCTCTTAAAAATATGGTTCGTATGTCAGAGATAGATCAGGATGTATGGACTTTTTATTGAAAGTAGAACAAAGTTATCAGAGGTTACAACCCTAAAGGAGTATTACCTTTATTTTCCTTATTGTCTTGTAACTCTAATTTGCATGATAACTTGCTCAGTCTCACTACTAGATAAAATTTACTTGGTCTTGCTCCTGCTACCCTTGATTCTATCTCCTCGGGATATAAATATCGATCTCAATCAAAAGGAACTGGTGCATAGTATGCTAGCTCATCTGATAGCCCCAGTCATTGGCAGCTGGTCAATTCCATTTTTCATAGCCATACAGACACTTGTCAGTCATTGTTGAGTTGGGATCATGAGATGGGTTACCCAGCTTGGCTACTCGACTGCACTATTCAATTGTGCATGTTACTCTATTAAACTTGGATACTTCACTTTGATTTTATACCGAGATACACAACTTGGATACTCAGATGGGATAATTGACTTGGATAATCAACTCGTTGCTTCCCTATTCCACTAGAATATTTGAGTTGGGTGCGAGACTCCCCTTGGATACCCAACTACTCAAATATGCCTGCTACACTAATTTTATTGGTTTGGTATTAAATGGTAGTGTGGAAGATAGGACATGAGAGGATTAAAGTATGGAAGTTGGGACATAGAGAAATTATGGCTAGCAAGATGAAGGAAAATCAATGGGTCAATGGATGAAACCACTGATGATCTTGTTAGCTTTGGATCCGCAATTGTTATTTTTTAATTAACTGATTCAAATTTACAGAGGATGATGTTGATGGATGATCGGGTTAACTTGCAGCAGTATTCATCAATAATATATTTTCAAGAGTCGAAGATGATCAACATGTTATTTGATTATGTCTTGAACTAAGATAGATACATAGGGTGATACTAGAGCACGAGCAAATATTTAGGTATCGTTCACGAAGATCAGAGATGTTTACTCTGGTTCTACTACCAATGGAACTAGGTTTCTATCTAGAACATCTGGCTCCTCCCTTCGAGAAATATAAAAAGCATCATAATCCCCTATGTAAGGAACATTCTAATCTAGGTATGGATCAACTGGTACTGGGTCAATTTCTATATCAATTACTTAATCTAGACCACCTATAAGGGATGTCGTGTATAAACCAATTGTATAAACTGCTTAACCAACCACACAACCGACATAATTAACAACTAACTAATCGACAAAAAAAAAGACCATCGTTGCTTCTCTGGCTCTATATTATATAATATATGGCAGAGAATATCCTACAGGAGGTATGAAACTATTTATTGGAGGGTTCTAGAGTGATTTGGTTTTGGCAAAAATATGATAAGCGCCAGCAACTATACCTATAGCAAACACCTAAGAAAATTGTCGTTCTGGAATAACTAAACACACGAGACATGGGGTAACTTGAATACATTTTCTTTGCACCAGATCTGAGGCAGTTATGAGGATGTTTGAACTAATTTTGAAGTCCTAAACTCAGCAACCTTGACTGTTCTTATAACCTCTATATGTTTCTTCTTAAAGGATTTGAAAGGTATCCTAAGACCTTATGTGACAACGCCATAGAAGAAATGTATAAATGTCCTACAAAATATTAGGTAATGATCTAAGCCTCAGTCTTATAGCAGTACTTCAAGTAGGGTGCACATGAAGAAAAAATTACCTTCCCCCCATTGGCACCCTTTAGGATATAAGAATGGAAAAGTATAAGTCCCATAGCTAGGCTTGAAGACAAATTTAGAAAAAATCAGCCTCTCAGTAGTAGAATCCCCCCCTTGGGATTGGCCCTTCAGTAGTATAATTGCCCGCTTGGTATTGGCTCTGATCCCCTCAATAGTAGAATCTCTATTGGTGGCATTTAGGATATAAGAATGGTATATTAGAAAAGAATGGAAAAGTAGAAGTCCCACAACCAGAATTGCACCTGCTCAATGTTTCTTTGAAATTGATCAACAAGATGAGGGAAGATGAGATAATGAATACCATGGAACGAAAGGTAGAGGAACTGTTTCACCTAGAAATGACACCTATGCACCTTAGTGAGTTCAAATACTAAGTATGAAAATAATTTATTTTTTTTAAAAGAGACTCCATATGTTTTTGATGATCCTAATCCATTAGTGAGGCAGAGAGGGAAGTCAAGAGGAAGTGGTAGAGGTGGCTCTGTAATACATTCCGACAGAAACATTGCTACTCCCTCTATTTACCTCAGTTGCTTCCCTAGGTGAAACACATAAATATTCAAGGGGATTTGTGGTGTTGATGGAAATTACAAGGACCCATGTCAATTTTAGATTGATAAATAAAACATTGTACCAAAGAGGAAAATATCCCTGAAGAATGACCCAATAGGTCAACCAAAAAATGATGAAGCAAATGAGGACAATATGGGAAGTTCCTGATGATTACCATTGTTAAATTATAGAGGATTATATGCCCATTCCAAAACATGTTCCCCATAATCTCAACAAACCAGTTCCAGAAGGAGAAAACTGAATCTAAGTTGTGTGAAAGTAAGGCAAAATCGAGTTGAAATTCTTGGAGATTATTATTCCACGCTTCTCTCTTTACTGTTCTGTGTTTTAAAAATTGAATCCTTATCACTACATTGAAATAAGGAGCATTCTAAAATGTTATCACTTAAATTTCATCAAATAGAAGGATGGTTTTGTTTTTAATTAATCATTCCTCACTCTTTTACCACCAATACTAGAGAAACACAAAACTATGTCAAGTATGCTTGTATTTATTGTATTCTCTATTATGGTAGTGAATTTGAGTTATCGGTAGTGATCATTTTCTATCTTTTCTTGATTATGAGTGTTCCTTGAAGACATGGCTGATATTTTTATGTGCATGATGTATATAATGTTATTATATATGTTCAGTAGCTCTCTCTATCTTATTTCTTAGTTAGCACACCACATGTAAATCTTATCTACAACTAATCATTATGTGGTTTATTTCATTTGTGTTGATAGGATTTGTTTGAACATTACCGAAATAGGAGCCTCCCTAAAAATATCTTTGATCTTTGTCATTTCATTCCAGGAGCAATTATAAATTACCTTGCATAGATATTCGAAGGAATGGTATAGGAACTAAATTATGAGTGTTTTCTATAAAAATGACCAATGCAAGACTATAGAAGAGGATAATATTAAACCTTAAAGAGCACCAACAAAAATAATATTGCTGGATATAATTGACTACACCAAGAGTAGTGAGGTGATTACAACCCAGTGTGCGAGATATGCTGTAACACGTAATGATGTCTAATCAAGTGCTCCAATGGAAATCTCTCAGTGGTAAATTGGTTTCAGAGCTAGTTGTGACTACAGATTGGTTGTTTCTACTCCCCGCTTACATTCAGTTAATGTGTTTTTGGCTCAGATTATTTGAATAATATTGCACGTAAGAAAATGACTTTTAAATTCACATGACTCTGGTGCCTTTTTGAGTTTTGAAATGGTACAATCTTGTTTTTCATATCACCACATTATTAATATGTATACACATTTATCAAACTGTAGTTGTCCAGTAATATTTTTCATATCAGGGGATATTTAGCCAAAAGTGGGATATTCCCACAAAGTTCCTACTTTGGTTTGAATTTCAAGAAATCCATAGGTTAGCAATAATGCTTGGAGGTGTCAGCTACATAATTGGTTGTAGTGTTTGATTGTTTGAATCTTGAATTGCATAAATCAAATGTCCAGGTTCATTTCTTTAGGTAACTAGTTATAGCGTAATTACCATGTAAGGTAGGAAAAAGTTAATATTTAAAAGAGTTTGTTTCTTTATGTAGAATTTGATCCAACTATGGGAGGATGGTGTTTTTTTGAAAGGAATAAAATGTGTAGAAGCTTCTCTAGGAACATAAAGTAGTTAGACTCAGGTTTGGTAAGTTATTTGTGCATTTTAGTGTGAATATGAGCTATTAGACACCAAAATGAAAGATTGCCGAGTCATTTTGCATGTAATATTGCAAATAACAATATGAAATATCACATTGACATACATAAAATTAACATTATAGGAAAGTAATTAATCTTCTGGATGATAATAAACATTGATGTTGTAGATAGCCTTGAGAGTCTAAAACTTGTAAACTCTAATATATTGAGTAAATATTTGGTCATGAGTTGTGTCTCATGAGTCACGAGTCATCATAATCATACTTGTCTACTGAATCCCCAGGAATGTCCTTTGGATCATCCTTTTCTTCTGTTGATCTAGCCTTTTTAGATGGAGGTCTGCCCCCAAACATGTCCTACCATTGAACCATCCATTGAAAGTGGTTTAAGCAACTCCAAGTCTATCTACTAAAGTCAGTATGAGGAAAGTTTTCAGAAGTGAAATGAGGTATGGAAGGTGAGGGGGAATTGCATTTTATAAATGTAGTTCTTGTATTTAGGCAGGTTAAGTCTTTTTGTATGTTACATTGGGTCTCTACAACTATGCAGTTGTGGAGAGATGAATGAGAGTGTTTGGAATGTATAAAGCCCATATCCAACCCTTTTAGAGGATGACATGTTGGGGATGGATACATATATTATATTAATATATGATATAAAAAAAGTAGAATTCATGAAGAATATGAATGATGAAATTTGAAACATGGAAATAGAACTAGTTTACTACATATATATCAATTTAGAAATTATGAAATCAAAATATTGATTTCAAATATCATAGTATCAATATGGCATGTACAGTGTAAATGCCCAATGTCCAAAACTTTAAAGTCTTACAAGTTATGTAATTACAATAGTATGGTTTGATAGTTCATAACTCATGAGTCATACCACATAGGCCAAATTCAAAATTCGTAAAATTTGAAAACTACTAATTAGGTCCCAAAGTCATGAACTTTCTATGGATGTGAGATTTCGGCCTTTTGTTATTTTGATGATGATACATTCTTTGAAATTTTCCTATAAAACAATGGCCACAAATTTTGCACATGCATTCTTTGGAATACCTTGGTCCATCATTGGTAAGCATTACAAACCTCAATAAGGGATTTTCATTTTGCCTCAGCTTGGCCTTGAATCTAAGTCTCTTGACTTTGGGACAATGGGGCATGTGGACATGAGTGTTTTACATGTAATATATAGACCCTTGAAATGAAACACATTGAGACATGTCTATATTAATATATATTATTATATAAATATATAGAAATTACAGAAATAGACTTAAAGATGCAGGTTTTAGAATATTTACAATACATTTATACAATCATACAACTAGTAATTTACCACATCAAACAAAAGGATTTAGACTATGTTACCATATCTATCATCCCAATGTGTAGGATCCACCAAGGATCCATAATGGAAATGAATCCCCTAGATAAGGAAATAGATACTAAGCCCATGAATGGGTCTTATGGAAAATAAAATGTATTTTCAAATGGATCCTGAAACTTCAGGTGCTTTTGTGACCCACCAGTCCCCCCAAAAATTGTTTTTTTAATAAAAAAACCTTCCAAAACCCTAAAAGCATAAAGTCTAAGACCATAAACCCCATCCCTAATCAAGTTATGATCTATCATTATATCAATATTTTCTCTCGAACTATGATCTATTAAGGTCTACTCTCACGGTTTCTATTTAATCTATCCAGCTCTTCTCTCAAGGTGTCTGTTTGATTTATCTTTATGATTAAGGTGATATCTATATTTATGTGCTATGTTTTTTCTCACTTCACCAAAGTTGTTATTTAGTCCTTCAATTGCCTTCAAGAAAACCATTTCATCCACTGTTGATATGGGTATGTGGATTAGGCTCACAAAAAGACTTTTATAACCTGCTTTATGTTCATGCTAAAATGGTCTTCCAAATGATCAATTATCAATCATGGATAACTTACCGAATTATTAGTTATGGTATATTAAGAGGTAATAGTAGTATGCATGAACAATATCTTTTTTTTCTATAACTTTTATTTCTACTGTTGTGTTTCTAGAATAGTTTTGATTCTTCACTCTCATTTTGTATTTATTATAAAAATACATTTTTTATATTTTTTGTTGTTGTTGTTTTCCCACCATGTATGGATCTTAGCTTTTAAAATTCTTGGAAAATCTATATCCAGATATGGCTCCGAATTCAAATCCATATTCATATCCCGGTAACTTAGGAATTATAATACCCATGGAAATTTAGAACAAGAAGTAGAACTAGAAACTGCAGTCTCTTAATGGGTCATTCAATGCTACTTTTACATAGATCCAAGTTTAAGATGGATCTATGCTGGTAGTTGAAACCAATCTGTCTATTGTAGTCATGTTTAGTTAAGATATAGTTGTGATCAAGTTGCTTGACATAGGTCCCTTTTCAAAATAGGATTATTCTCTTTGGACTACTGAATATTATATTTGAAAATACATATGTTGTTCCAAAAACATCTAATGCTCCTATTTGTTGCAAATGTATTATGTATGTTTTCATGCTTACATAACGAGAATCTTGAAAGGTGAGTTCTATGGTGTTTTTAAATTTTCTCCATAATTTCAAGAAAACAAAGAGAATGCTTTCTGATAAAGTGTTTTAGTATAATATTATTGTGTTATTTTATATTTTCTACACTCTTTCTAGTTTGGTGGACAACAGAGTAATTTGACATGAAACATATTTGAGCCAATTATGATTGGAAAACATTTGGGTCCACAAGTAATCAGTCAAGAGTTGAGGCACTTTGGCTGAGTCAAGACAGAGTGAATTGTGACAAATATAAGATTTTATTGCTTCTCTTCAAAACTAGCAAATCTATGAGCACAAAATCCATTGCAACCATTAATCCCATCCCTCATAATTTATTTTTACATTTCAAATCCATTGACATCATTAATCCCGTCCTTCGTAATCCCATCTCATTATTCAGAAATGTTTCTTGTTTGTTGCAGTTTTAACTTCATTTTAAATTGTTTTTGTGACTGTTTCAAAATCTTTATGCAGTTCGTTGTTTTAGGCCAGGTGATGTTTACTTTTATTTTGATTGTTTGAATCCCTCTATGATTTTTATTTTTATTTTAGTTTTCTTAATCCCTCCATGAGGTTAGGGAGGTGTTTGAAGTGTAATTCCTTTCAGAATACTACTGAAGTTTTAAGGCAAGAAACATAAGTATTGGGCAATGAATGAACATAATTTACATAGGTGAAATATACTTTTGAGCTAAATGATAACAAAAAAATATTAGCTGAAAAAATCAATGTAATTCCACCATTGTATAAAAAATTCAAATCATTATTTAGAATCCCAATGTCTTGTTGATCTGGATGAAACCCAGTTTTCCTGAAAATTGTATCTCCTATGGGGGTAGGACGACTCTGTCAAAGATGAACCAGTGATAACTACCATGGAAAACCCAATTGCGCACCCACTAGAGTGGCCCCACTCTTCAATGAGTGATGACTCACCTGTGTAATAAGAACTAACTTTTACATAGTTTTCTCTAGCCATACAAAAGTTAATTGCAACGCATTTGGAATGACGTGCTAACCATTTAGATTTATTATCGTATTTCCTTTCATATCCATAAATTGCATAATTTGTAGATAAAAAATCTAGTAAGGAAACAATGTCACTCTAACTCTTTAATAAGAAAAGCTCTTTGTTAGAGGTACTTATACCGCTCAAAGTTAGTCCTTGACTCCAAGGGAAAGAAGGGAAAGAAGTGGTCATGTAGATGCACACAGATCAATCTTTATAGAAATGAACATATCATTTATTCCAACATTTCATCTTTTTATTTATGGGAAGTCATGTAAAATATCTTCAGGAAGAAGTGGTCCTGTAGATGTACACAGATCAAAATGTTCATACAAATCCAAGTATCATTTATTTAAGCATTTCATCCTTTTATTTGTGGGAAATTATGTAAAATTCACCCTCTTTGTTCTCCAGATGAAGTGTGCGCTCTCTATCTTAGATGTCTTCCCTCTCTTTGCCTGGAATGCACTCTATCTTAGAAGTGCACCCCTTCTCATGCACTGAGTCTCTCTTGTATTCACAACTGCTTTTGCTTCTCACAATAACCTTACTGGCCCCCCTTTTCCCTTCAACTCGGTTTTATAAGCTTTGGCTCCTTTTTTAATTTTCATGCAAAATCCCGCATGCATAAATTTACATTAAAAATGCATGCATGCAAATCCCACATGCAAACATAAAAAATAGTTTTACTTCCGCATGAAGCAAGGGAAAGGTCTGGACTTTTGTCCTTGTTAACTTTTTCAACACTCCCTCTTAATGAGGAAAGTGTTCTTCACCACTCCCATCTTATCCCTAAAATAAATAAACTTGCCCTTCATCGGTGACTTTGTGAGAATGTTTGCTACCCACTCATCTCTATACACATACTGAGGCTCGACTATCCCCCTTTAAACATGATCCCGGATGAAATGGTATATGGTCTCAATATGTTTTGACCGGTCATGAAATACTGGATTCTCCACGATTTTCATGAAACTCTAATTGTCAGAGTAGATCACAATTGGCCTCAACTGTTGATCAAATGAGCTCACTAGCACTTTGCAAAGCCAAATAGCCTCAAAAATAGCTAAAGTATCTGCCATCTATTCTTCCTATGTAGAACTCAGTGCCACTGACTTTTGTTTCCTAGAATTTACTATCTAACGCCACTACTATCTAAAAACTCAATATAAAGGAGCCTCTTGCCTCTCAAATAAATTGATCCTTGATGATGTTATGGAAAAAAGAAATCAAACAAAAAGCTTTATTTTCAGTTGCTTATCAATTTTTGACAGTTGTGTTGAAATTAGTTGACAACAATTCCTCTAAAATGAAATTAGATATTATTATCTGACTTTCGGTTACAGACCGGTTACAAATATTCAGTTAGCATTCAGTTATGTATGAAATGCTATAAATTCATGTGTGCCCATTGTGGCTGGAATGACTGATGAGAGAGAGCGGAGAGGAATGATGAAACTTACTGTAATTTCCTGTCTTGAAGAATAAGAGAACCGATACCTTGCTCCGTGGATGTTTCCCTCAAATTGAGGGTTTTACCACATAATCACTGTGTCTATACATTTCTGTTTTTTGCTTATGTTATTTTGTTTATTCCTATTCTGTTCGTTTGATTTCCAATGTGCAAAATTTCGCTGTATAATCAATTCATGGTTGTAAGTAATCTAATAAGTGGTATCAGAGCAAAGTTGGAGGGAGGCCATGAAGGGTGAGTTATTCGAAAAGGAAAATTCACGGCAGAGGCAAATTCAGAGGGACGACAGTATATCTGCAGAGGAAAAACAGTGATTTGCAAAGATGGCGAAGACACAGAGTTCGAAATTCAAGATCGAGAAGTTTGATGGGAGCAACAACTTCGAGTTATGGAAGGTCAAGATGCGAGATATTATTTGTGTGCAGGGAGTGGTGAAGGCACTCGCAGGAAAGTCGAAGAAACCCGCGGCCATGGATGATGACGACTGGGAGGAGATGGAATCACGAGCTCTCAGTGCTATTCATCTATGTTTGGCCAACGATGTGTTGTTTAACATCGTGTCTGAAACAACAGCAGCAGGGCTTTGGACAAAATTGGAAAGTTTGTATATGACTAAATCCTTGACAAATAAAATCCTCCTGAAGCGGTAATTATTTACCTTTCGTATGAAAGAAGGTACAAAAATTTCTGATCACTTGAATGCGTTCAATACTCTTGTTTGTCAGTTGTCTAGTATGGCAGATATTATTAGTTCTCAAGACAAGGCAATTTTAATGTTGTGCTCTCTGCCCGAGTCATGGGCACATTTTGTAACCTCTATCAGTTTTAGTTCTGTTGAATCTATTAGTTTTGATGAGATTGTTGGAGCTATGATTTCTGAGGAAACTCGAAAGAAGTCATCTCTAGAAACTTCAACATCAGAAGTCATGATAGCCAGGGGTATATCTACTAAGAGGGGACAGCATTCGAAGGACTCGGCCAGATCCAAGTCGAAGGGAAAAAAGAGTAAGTTGAAGTGTTGGTTCTGTAATAAATCAGGACACCTCAAGAAAGATTGCTGGAAACGGAAAGAGGCATCTAAAGATCAGGACTCTATGAAGGAGGCTAATATAGCCGAGGAAGATTCAGGTATGGTTGATGAGGTATTATCTACATCTAATGTTTCATAGTATCATTATGACTGTTTAATTGATTCTGGGGCATCCCATCATATGTGTTTGCATAGAAATTGGTATTCCACGTATCAATCTATTGATGACGGGGTAGTTTACATGGGTAACGATGTGGCATGTAAAACTGTTGGGATAGGAAGTATCAGAATTAGAATGTTTGATGGGATTGTTAGAACATTGACAGATGTTAAACATGTGCCTGACCTTAGAAAGAATCTGATATCTTTGGGAGTTCTGGATTCTAGTGGTCATAAGGGTTCAATTCAAGGTGGAGTTTTGAAGATATCGAAAGGTATCTTGATTGTCATGAAGGCTAACAAAGTCGGGAACCTATATAAACTTGAAGGGAGAACATAAATTGATCATGCAGGAGATGCATCAGAGAATGCAGGTGAATTCACTCACTTATGGCATCAACGATTGGGTCATATCAGCGAGAGAGGAATGAAGGTACTTGCTGATCGTAAACTTTTTCCTAGTTTAAAAACTGTAGATTTAAAGTTCTGTGAGCATTGTGTTTATGGGAAACAAGCTAGACAGAAATTTAAAACTGGAAAACATACAAGTAAAGGTATCCTAGACTATATTCATTCAGACCTATGGGGTCCAGCTCCAAAACTCTCGTATGGAGGATCATTATACTTTGTAAGTTTTATAGATGATTACTCGAGAAAGGTTTGGATCTATTTGTTAAAAAAGAAATCTGATGTATTTAACACCTTTAAGCAATTTCGAGCTTTGGTTGAAAAGAGCACAGGTAAATCCATTAAATGTCTTAGAACAGATAATGGAGGGGAATTTACTTCTAAGGAATTTGAGAATTATTGCAAGAATGAAGGGATTGACAGGCATAAAACCGCTGTGTACACTCCACAGCAGAATGGCATTGCTGAACGCATGAACAGGACTCTTCTCGAAAGAGAAAGGAGCATGCTTAGTAATGCAAAGTTGCAGTAGGAATTGTGGGGAGAAGCTTTGTTTACAGCTTGCTACCTGGTTAATCGATCACCATCAACAACAATTGACTTCAAGATTCCAGAAGAGGTATGGGCAGGCCAACCTTGTAATTATTCTAGTCTTAGAGTTTTTGGTTGTGATGCCTATGCACTTATTCTAAGAGTCAGCGTTCTAAGTTGGATCCAAAGTCACAGAAATTAGTCTTTGTTGGATATGGTGATGGTGTAAAGGGGTATAGATTATGGAATACTATTGCCCATAAGATCATCATAAATAGAGATGTTATTTTTGATGAAATTTCACTCATGAAATCAGATAGAAAGAATGTTTTGAAACAGGTTGATGTACCACAGTCACAACAAGTTCAATTTGATATACATTCATCCACGGGTGAAAATCATGGAGATGTCCACGAGCAGGATATTCATGAGCAAATCACTCAGCAGGATGAGCAGACTGAAACACCTCAGCAAATTGAGGTAATACCACAGCAAGCTCTACGAAGATCTACACGGATCAAATCAATTCCAAGTAGGTATGATGACTTTGTCACTTCTGTTGCTTTGATTACTAATGAAGGTGAACCAAGTTGTTATAACGAAGCAATAGAGGTTTCAGATAGTGACAAATGGAAACATGCCATGAAAGAGGAAATTGATGCTTTAATTAAAAACAAGACATGGGATCTGGTGGAACTTCCAAAGAACAGAAGAGTGGTTGGTTGTAAGTGGATATACAAGTTGAAGAAAGGTGTTGATGATGTCATTACGAAGTACAAGTCTAGGCTAGTCACAAAAGGGTTTTCTCAGGAAGCAGGTATTGACTTTCATGAGATTTTTTCGCAAGTTGTAAAAATCGTTTCTATTCGTATGGTGTTAGCACTAGTTGCATTGCATAATCTTGAGTTAGAATAGCTAGATGTTAAAACTGCATTTTTACATGGAGATTTGGATGAGGAAATTTACATGGAACAGTCGGAAGGGTTTGTTCAAGATCGCAACAAGAGGTTTGTCTGCAAACTCAAGAAATCATTGTATGGATTGAAGCAGTTTTCAAGACAATGGTACAAGAAGTTTGATTCCTTCATCATGAGCCAGAATTTTACCAGGAGTGAATATGATCATTGCGTTTACTTTAAAAAGTTGGATAATGGCATGTTCATTATATTGGTATTGTATGTTGATGATATGCTCGTTGCAAGCAAGAGCATGGTTGATATCAGTAGGTTAAAGGCTCAGTTAGATGGGACATTCGATATGAAGGATCTGGGAGCAGCAAGACAAATCTTGGGCATGGAGATACACAGAGACAGGGCGAAAATCAAGCTGTGGTTATCACAAGAGAAGTATGTGGAGAAAGTACTTCAGAGATTCGGTATGGATAAGGTGAAACTAGTAAATAGCCCTTTAGCTTTGCATTTTAAACTTTCTTTAGGTTTATGTCCTAGTAATGATGAAGAAAAGGAGTATATGTCTCGTGTACCGTATGCTAATGCAATAGGAAATTTGATGTATGCGATGGTTAATAATAGACTGGATATTTCGCATGCTGTTGGTGTTGTCAGTAGATACATGGCAAATCCAGGTAAAGAACATTGGGCAGCAGTGAAATGGGTGCTTCGGTATCTTAGAGGCACAAGTAGTTATTGTATCACTTTTGATGGTTGCAGTGATAAGGTTTGCGGTTATGTTGATTCAGATTTTGTAGGTGACTTGGACAAAAGGAGATCTACTTCAGGTTATGCCTTTACTCTTGCAGGTGGTCCTATTAGTTGGATGTCAAAGATTCAAAGCATTGTAGCTTTATCCACTACTGAGGCAGAATATGTATCTATTTCACATGCTTGTAAAGAGGCAGTATAGTTGAAAGGTTTATTGGGTGAGTTAGGACAGTTTCAGAAAATTGTAAACATTTTCTGTGATAGTCAAAGTGCTATTCATTTGGCTAAGAATCCAGCCTACCACAGTAAGACAAAACACATTCCAGTGAAATATCATTATGTAAGGCATGTTATTGATGAAGGAGAGGTTATTCTTGAAAACGTCTACACTCAAAAGAATTGTGCAGACATGTTCACAAATCTGGTTACATTAGAGAAGCTACGGTGGTGCATTGCTTCTCTTGGCTTGCAGGAAAGGTGATGAGAAAATGAGCAAGGTATCAGGTTAATTGTTGTCAAGGTGGAGATTGTTGAAATTATTTGACAACAATTCCTCTAACATGAAATTAGATATTATTATCTGACTTTTGGTTACAGACCGGTTACAAATATTCAGTTAGCATTCAGTTATGTATGAAATGCTATAAATTCATGTGTGCCCATTGTGGTTGGAATGACTGATGGGAGAGAGCAGAGAGGAATGAGAAAAATTGCTGTAATTTCCTGTCTTGAAGAATAAGAGAACCGATACCTTGCTCCATGGATGTTTCCCTCAAATTGAGGGTTTTACCACGTAATCACTGTGTCTATACGTTTCTGTGTTTTGCTTCTGTTATTTGGTTTATTCCTATTATGTTCGTTTCATTTTCGATGTGCATAATTTCGTTGTATAATTAATTCGTGGTTGTAAGTACTCTAACAAGTTGTTTACCATTCAACCACTAGAGGTCGATCTTCCCTCACATTATATCTTATTCTTTCTTTTTTGGCTTTTCATCTCATTACAAATCAACCCTTTATGATGTTATGAAAAAAGAAATAAAACAAAAATCCTTTGTTGTTTATCAATTTTTGTGATAGTGTTTTACCATTCCAACCACTAGAGGTCGATCTTTCCTCACATTATATCATATTCCTGCTTTTCATGATTTTCCCTTCATATGATATGATTCATATTGGGATTTCCAAGAGTAAACTATTTGACTTCTGATTTGCTGTTAGGTAAATTTTTCGTTCATTTTTCTTATCATTTGTCAACTTTTCTTTCCTTCACTGCTTTCCCAACACTTCATATTTACACTGGTCCATCTTCTAAACATCCACGTGTGAGCTTCTAAGAGATACAGGGTGCATAGCTGTTTATTTCAATGTACAGAGTTCAGGTCAGTAGGTCAAACTTCTTCCCTTCACCACTGGCATTTATTTTCTTCTATCTCTGTCACATTAACTACTTGAAAGGATAACCCTCAGTGTAGGGATGTAGCGTATACATATTCTTGGTCAAAGGATCATCCCGTTATCTCTTAGAAGCAATAACAAGGTCTTCCAACCTTCTACTTCTTGTATGTCATGTCTTCAAACCCTGTTGTTTTAACCACAATCTGTTGTAAACATTCTTGTTTGTCACAGTGCCTTCACTCCAAGACACGTGCTACCATATCTCAAAATCACTACTGATTCTTTAGGATATTCCCATCAGTGTGCCTTCCAAAATAACATTCAGGTCACTCATGTCGATAATACATGACTAAGAAACAACTACAACAACAATGATGTCCCATAAATTCTACTGTTTGCATGGCTGTAATTAGAGAATAGGCATGTGAAATTCCTATTAGAATTTTTTTACCTTGTTCACTTGGTTGTTTTTCCAGGTAATAAGTAATATGTTGGAAAATTTCACCAAAGCACACCTCTTCCAAGGTTATGATATGTCTAATCAGCACACCAGACTTTAGTATTGTTTCCAGAATTGCAATATTTGACAAACTGCCATCTCACTGTCATATAATCATTCTTGCTGTAATATCATCACTTCAACATGTTAAATTATCAAGGATAAAGCTCCATAGTCAATACAACCTATCAGTTATGAAATGCAGTCATGAAGTAAAATCAACAATTTTTAAAATTTTATCCCACATGCAGTGAAGATCAAGTTCTAAGTTGGAGTGGGCAATTTGACTCAAGGTTTCAGAATATAATTTTTTTTACACTTTTAGCTTTGATCAAATTAGCATTCTTTCCAATCACATCAATATTGTTTTGAATTTAAAGTGTTGCCCTCTCTTATAGATTGGTTTCATATTGTGATTTCTAGGGTTAAAAGCAGCATAATGATATCAATTCAATTGTGTTTGCTGGTAGCTTACTTGTGAAAGGATTCTCACTCTTCTCAGATTATTTTCTCATACTATTAGGTCAAATACAACTGCTAGGTTCCAAATCTATGATGTATTGACCTCCTTTCACTTTCATTCAATCAACTTGCTATCATTCTTCCTGTAAAGAGATTTATTCATTGCGATCCAGTAGGATTAATACACAGTTGTTGTCATCTTGTAACACAGAAGCAATTTTGTTGGGATCCTCTATTTACCCTCTGCCCCTGTCCTTCCATTCATTGGCCCAACATCAATCATAGTGACATCAACAAATTCACTTGTGAAGTTGAACTTATCCCCAATCTATGCAACCAGAATGGAGATATTTTTAGCAAGATTTAAATGGGAAAAGCAATCAACTTTAAAGTCCCTTAACCCGATGCTAAATTTGGGAAGGGTTAAACTTTCGTCCCTTGAAAAATTAAACAACCCAACTCATCTAGTGAACTAGGTAAGGCGAGTTAGCAAAATGGCATTGAAGTTCGACCCTCCCTTTTGACTTGACATGTTGAGGTGGGCTTATCATATTGTTAACTTTTGAAACCATCTGGTTCCAAGGAAACTGGAAACAGTGCTCTAACACCACGCACTATCTCCTTACACTCCAGGATAATGATTTCTAACCATGGGAGGGAAGCACTATCTACAACAGAAGTTAATATTCCTGATCCTAAGTTCACTTGACGTTTCAGACTTAAGATTTCAAGGTCTCTACAGGGCCCTTTAATTAAGATAACTTTTTACACTTCAACATTTCAAGTCTTCATATTTTCATGGCTTCATGGACATAATTTTTTGATTCCATGCATAAGAAAGGTTATTTTCTTTTGTGAAGTGTTCCAAAACAATCCTCAATAACTACTTCAGATCTGCATCATAACTTCATACCAAATCAACCCTTCAACAAAATTTCAAACTTGTCTACTAAAACCAAGGCTCTTGTTTGCAAAAAAGTGCCACATTTTTTACTTACATTCCTTTGTAATAGCACCTTGAGAATTCACAAGAAATTGTTTTATTTCAGGTATGTAAGTTTGTATGCATAAAATTTTGAGCCCTTGTGGTGTCCACATGTATTTTATAGCAAGGTATTTAAATATATATTCATAATTTGGTCTCTTGATCGAAACTTGAGTTTTCCATGGGAATGGTTTTGCTTATTTTCCTATCTTCTTTAGCTTCTGAATACAATTGTTGTGGCCCTCTTCAAACTTACAGCTATCAGAAAGACTCTCTCACCAATGAAGACTTAGATCTATCAGAAGGAAGAATGCTTTGGTTTTGAGAGACACATGACATTTGAAATATATCATTCTTCTCTCTTTTGATATCTGTCATCTCCACCAGAAAATTCAAAGCTTTAAATGACCCCTCTTAAGGGTGGATCAAATTTATGCCTGGAGCAGTTCCTATGAGCCTCACGAACTACTTTATTTAGTAACAGTCTAGTAAGTTTAGTGACCACAGTATATTCTATAACTATATTTTAGATTAAACTGGTATATTTCATCTTGTATGCAAGATATTTGCAATTATTCCCTTAACCAAGTTGAGATGGAGATGGGAAAAAACAAGAATCTTTTGCTAAAAAAGGGGACACCCTAATATAGACATGGCTAGTGTATTTGTCTCTTGTATAAATGAAAATTAATCTTCCTTGTTACTTTAAAAAAAAGAGACAAGTCTCTTCTTAGGGAGATGGAAAATGTCAAGTTACAACTTACATCAAGTTAACAAAAATTCAATTCTGCACTAGAGTGCAAACAAAGGATATGAGCTTGAAGAAGGAACCCTCAAGATTGAATTCATAGATGGGAGTATATAACCCTAGAGGTTCAAACTCCATGAAGAAATGGTTAAGGAGAAGAATACTAGGTGTTGTTTGAAGAAGGAAAACCCTCCGAAGCTATATCCCTCCTCTAGAGATCAGTGTCAGAATTATCATAACATGTAGGTGGACATGGTCGTTAGCACTATGGAATTCTTAGAGAAAAAGAGGGAGGAATGGGTCGTGACCTTGTGAGCTACCTTATACTGAGCCGTGACCTATGCTAGGATAGAAAAATGATCTCTGTGGGTTTTTTGGATAGAACCAAGACCTCTTTGGGATGTTTGGATAGATTTGTTACCTCTGTGAGCTGTTTGGACTAAGTCGTGAGTTTTTTTGGGATACTAAGCTGGGTTGTGACCTTTTTTGAGTCTATTAGGATAAACCATGGTTGTTCCTTGGGTTTCCTTGACTCGATCTGTGGTCTATTAACTATTCTAAGGTCTTTTTTGTGAGTGTGTTGTTGTTGGTGCCTACCGTGACCTTTACTAGGGCTGATGTGGTTCTTGTTCAGTGTGGTGCAGCATGCTGAGCATGTTTAGACTTTATAGAGGTTTTGTGTACTCCTTTTTAGCATTTATGAGGCTACTACTATGTATGGAAGTGTGCCACAATCTGATGGAGGTGCTAGAGTGTGGTTTAAGGCTACCTCTGCACATTTGAAAGGAGCTTCTATTTGCTTGATGTATGAAAGTTCTAAAATACTGTCATTTATTGTAGTAATGGGATTGCAAGTTCATCCTCATTTCAACACTATTTTGATTAATTCCTTGAGGTATGTATTTGTCTCACTCTTCCCTACAACTACCTATCTCTCTCTCTCTCTCAGGCATGTCCATTTTTTCATTAGTGACTAGTCTCCTAAGAGATAAAGTCTGATCATAATATATATTTGAGTATATAAAGAAAGGTCTAAACCACATTGTTTTATTCTTTTTTTCCATTTACAATTTTATTGCATTTGCTTGACTAATTCTGTTGTACAACTATGGGACTTTGCATCCAATAAAAAGGTAGAGTAAATTATTGCTTTCATGTTTTCAATTTATTTTTGTGTTTTTTAAACATAGGCATTCCAAGTGGGCATTTTGGACAAAGTTTAAGAGTTGTGGGATATTTGCTAGTTCTCTTTGGAGGTATAAATGATAGTGGATTGGCATAGTCTATCTTTAACTTTTTATTTTTATTTTTTATATATCATTCTGAAAATGGTTTCTATTCTTGATTCCAAGTTAGTGGCTGTTTAAGTCACCTCCGAATAAAATGATCACATAAGTATTCATCATTCTTTTTAGCAAGAAAACTCGAAGATATTGTTGCTAATATTTCATCTCATTTCCTTTCCATTTATCTAGTGGATAAGAGTACTTAGAGTTAATTCCCATTCTTCTTGATGTAAAATTTAATTAGTAGTATATTTATTTTTACTATTCTATATACATTTGCATATAAATGACTATTTTTGAAATCATATGAATTTGTTTAGCTCGAATTGACAAATTTACACCAATTCCTTTTTTGTACTGTTGCTTAGTTTACTATAAATCCCTTTTTTGTACAGTGGCAATCAGTTAGTCTACTATTTTTTTTTTTTTTACTAGGGGAATTGGCAACTGGGGATGGGCTAGTACTCGCATGACCCTGGGTCCAGGGATCCATTCCCACTACCACTATAACCCTAGGTTCCTCACACCCACCGCAAGACATGGGACATAGGTAAACCCTGGTGGGAGTTATCTCACGACCTCTAATTTACAACAAGTGACTTCATAACAATGGAATACCCAATGAGCCACACCCATGTGGGCATTCAGTTAGTCTACTATCACGGGCACTTTTGCTTTCTAAATTCCAAAATTGAATGTGTAATTTTTTTCTAATTTATGTCATGTATTTTATCAAATACTTTACGTTATGACTCTTAAAATGCCGAGATTCAATGTGTATATCTTAAATTTCCAACTTGCGTGCACTCAGTGCAATGGCATGTCAATTGCAACTATATTTCTAATGGATCAAGTGATAAAGACTTGTCAGACTATGGGATGTGCAAAGTGGTGAAAGTGTGCATATTTGTTGCATGCAGAGGTATAGTTTTATCAATAGTCATGTGTCCATATGTGTGTTACATGACATTTGGAGATGAAGTTATTGTTGTAATGATGTGGGGTCTATCTGATTTGATGTTCAACTCCTCTAGTAAGGGCCATAGGGCACACTTTCTGCATATGGACTCTTGCACACTTTCTTCATATGGACTCTTTCTTTTCAATATTGGTTACCAACTTAGCGGTAGGCCAAGAGAAGCACTGTTTCTGACTCTATATGCATGAGATATTTGGTGGCCATTTGCCCCACACCAGTAAGTCAGCCTACCTTTCTAAGATCTCTGCAGAGATGTCATCTCAGATCCTAAGAGATTTCATGCCACACTAGCTGAGTGTCAAGTTCCTCTAGGTCTTGGTGGTGTGACACCTCTTCTCGTATAAATTTGAGGCTGCACTGGATTTAGTTAGTTTTTCTAGGTGATCTGTAACTTGAAGGATTGTTTTAAATGTAGGTCAGAGGTGTGAATCCTTTATCACTTTCATAAATGGAAAATTTTTTCAACAGCCTTCGGATAAATGTTTCTCCAGGACTTGTGAGTATAGTCGTGTGTATGTATTTTTACAATTTCTTGTCTCTGACTGATAGATTGACTACATGAAAAAATAATCTCTAGTAGGATCCCAATCCTAACAATTTAGTTGCAAGTACCACATTTTATTTTGAGGCTACCAAAACCACACTTCGCTTGGTACACAACTAACTACTCAGTACAATTAATTTCATTTTTCATTTCTTTAGTTTGCCCAAGGAATGTTGTGATTATGCCATGTATTTTGATGCATCATATTAGAGTTGAAACAGACCCATCTGATAGAACACAATTGCAGATGACTTTTGCATCATTTGATCCCTTGACGACATTTGAGTAAGCTATCTATCTACTTACTCTTATTTTTATTTTTACTGAAGGAAAATGTACTTAATGTTATTTGATTTTTACATTCAATTGTAGGTTTAAGGAATTCATTAAGGAGCAACTTGTCAACAGTTGCTCATTTGAAATAGCTTCATGATCAAATTCTTCTCCTTTCAAATGCATTAATATCAGATTGACTTTCCATGGCTGATCTAGCATACCAATACCCTCTTTGTAATCCTATATGCAGGACACAGGTTGTATTGAAATTCAAACTCAAGCCTTCGTTGGACAAAAGGTCTACCACTACATTTATTTCTTTATAAACATGGATAAATGACACATTTTAAAAGGAAGATTCCACTTGTTTTAAACGAGCTAAGATTTGGAGAAAAAATAGGTAGGTTGTTTTCCATCCAGAACCTAGCAGTCATCCAATTAATATAACATTTTACATTGAATTTGAGCTGTCCAAAAAAGGCCATATCTTGCAATTTTTTAGTTTCTTCATATCCTACTCAAATGATAGTGCTATCTCCTAAATTCTTTTTTCTCATTTTTAGGTATTCTGGTTTTTCCGTTCCAAATGTCATAAGAATTTCAAAATGAAACCTAACCCTTGAAAGGTGAAGTGGACTAAAGCATACAGAAAGATACATGGAAAAGAACTTACTAAGGTATCTTTTGTGTGCCCATGACACATGTTGACATGTTTTCCCATGCTTTCCTATGTTGTGCCACAATTTTCATCCAAACTTGCAATACTGATGATTGCTTATTTGGGTCTATCTCTTTGCACTTAGATAGTTTCCAGAACAAACTTCAAGATTACTCATTTTTTGTAACAATAGTAATTTATTTTAACAATTGTGAAGAATGCAAGGAAAACCATTTATTTTTTTGTGCTATACCAAATGCTTAAGGCCATGTTTGGATGTGGGTGGAGTTAATTTGATGACAATATTAGACATGCAAAATTTTCAGTTAATACCATTGCTTTGAAACAAACAGGACACAACGCTCGAGTTTGAGAGAAGAACAAACATGCCTGAGAGATATGATAGAAATGTTCAAACTACTTTGAAGGCCATAAAGAAGATTTAGGAAGTTCATGTTAGGAGGGAGGCTAAATTATGGGATAACAAGTTTGTCTCATTCTCTTCAACTTTATTTGTAAAAGAGTCCAGGGATAATAACTGAAAATTAGCTAATTGGTTATTTTCTATATAACCATATTTTATGTTTACTTCATATTTTAGGTTAACCTCTATTGTCCTATTAAATGAAGGACTCAATCTCATGATGACATTACAAGGATAGTGTATTTCTTGTCATCGGTGAAGTTGGATTCAAAGAGAATTGGGGCCAAATGCCTAGAACAAGCCAAAGGATTATGGAAGAACATATTTTTAAGTCCTCAGTTTCACTCCAAATCATGGCCATCGATATTTTTTTCATTTTTTCCCATATGTGGTTGCAGACATTTTTTCCCATATGTGATTGCGAATTCGCAACTTTGAAGGAAATTAGATGGTGGAGGACAATGTAATGATTGTCCTATGTGAGGTCATGTAAAGGCATGGAAAAGATATTTTAGTAGTGGAAAATAATGGCTACAATGCAATCAAGTGATATAGCTTTCTTAATTGTATTCATTAAAGACCAAATATGTGTATATAGAACACAATGATTGTTATAATATTATTTTTATATTGTTGTGACAATGCATAAAAGTTCTTTTCTATCAACAACGATTCTCTCTAATCCCAAGCTTCACAACCCAAGATTGAAATCATTTGGTGAATCAATTGACAATCGATTTTTTCATTAAGAGTCTGTGTTGCCATAAGGGTTTATTATGTAACATTTGTAATAGTACATTGTTTTAGGGTTTTCTATTTGCCATGATTATTTCTTTTAAAATTGAGTTTGTTGAAACTCTAACATCTTTTCCAATGGTTTTCACTATATTGGGTGGTTGTAAAATGTGTCTTAAGATTGTAATCAAAAGGAATTTGGTGAGTATAGGAATTGCATTGCCCCTTCAAGAGAGATGTTTAATTGGTGCGTTATTTGAGTGCTAATTCGTTATCATTGAAAATATTTGTTTGTGTAGAATGTGATGAATTAACATGAAAAAAATAATGATTTTCAAGTTACTATAGATACATAATGGCTTACCTTGTAATAGTCCTTCAAGTCTTTCAAATGCATTTATGTAGTGCAAAAATGACTTGAAGGACTAGTACAGGGTAAGCCATTATGGATCTATAGTAACTTGATAATCATTACTTTCTATGCTTGAATAATGAAAAATTTGTTTGAATATCATCATTATCAAGCAATAACAACTTCTTAAAGGGTGCTAGCTCAATGGTAGAGCACCTACCTAATTATAGGCAGGAGGTTGGTGGTTTAATTCCTCCATACCCTATCATAAATTTGTGACTACAAAAACGACTAAATTCACATATATACGACTATTAGCAGATAATTTCCCCTATCTAGTCGTATTTAGCATATTCATTAATATGTTATCATATAGTAGTTTATTTAGTTGTATCTTTGGTCATTAATTGCTGCAATTAGTGACTAAAGCTGTGACTAAATCCGTGACTAAATCAATGACTAAATCATTGACTATCAATGACTAAATCAACGAATAATAATTTTATTTAGTAATGACTGAGTTGAATATGACTAGCTATAATATAGTGTAAATTAGCTACTATTATTCGCCGACTCAAAAATAGTCGTTTATAGCCTGATTTTAGTCATTGTTTTAGTCATTAATTTATCATTTTGTACTAGTGAATATAAGGCTCTAATAAATGTATGATGAATGGACTATTATTAATGTTTATTACAGGTTTCATTTTTAGTATTTAAGCATTGAAATCCATTTTACTCATTCCATTTTACTCATTTTAATTCCATTGGGAGAAAATTTGGTGCCTTTTCCCTAAGGGTCGAAATTGTGATTTGGGAGCTGTTTGGGAGAGAGTCATAACAACATTTATAAACTAAAACATGATGCATATGAGACCTTAAAAATTTCCCCCACACTTCCCCTACCTCTTTTCATAAATTGTAGTGACTATGGGATCATTTGAGAATCCATTTTCGACAATTACCCAGAGGGAATTGGAGCCATCATTTGCTAGTAAAGACTCCTACTTTGAACAAAACATTTAAAAAGTTTCATAAGTAATTGTGGGGTCATAAAAAATCCATGAAAATAATATTTAATTGATAATATCATTCATCTAACTCATGAGAAAATTTGGGAGCATTTGTGTCAATTTGGAGGTCTAGACATCAAAACTAGTTAAGGTCGAAGTTGGGAAAAAAGTGGAAAAATTGGTCATTTAATAAATTTTCAAAAAGAGAAATAAAGTGGTATCAGAGTATGATATTGGCACTTAATGTGGTATGATATTATGAGTAAAATAATTTAGGTACCACCATTATTTATTGAAGCCCAAAAGTGTTTTGGTTGAAGAGGAAACTATGACTAGGGATGAAAAGGGAACCTCATATGATGGTGACGAGCTTATAAAAATTATGGAACCTATATTTGAAGACATGACCAATAATATTATCAAAGGATTCGAATTTTTGGCTATCCAAAGTTGGAAAAAAAATTGATTTTAAAAAAACCAAGGGGAAAAATGCATCAACTTTCTTGAAAGAGCAAAAGGAGGAGACCCATGAACCACCTAGTTCTGAAATACTTGAGGTAGAAGAAGTAGTACATGAAGAGGATCGAAATTCACTCCCAAGTGACTCTAAAAAATATGAATAGACATAACATGAGTATGAAGAAGTTTCTATTGAAAATACTAAAGATAATTTCGAGAGACATTCGACCTTGGAAATGAAACAAAGAGAATCTAATGATGGATGCTTGAACTATGACAGCGTACCTACTGGTAGGTGCTCACAAATCTATGTTGGTGACATAGAGATAAAATTTCAAAAATTTTTTGTAAGCCAAATTACTAGTAAACATGAAAATGAAGACTTTGTAGTAGTTGAAGAAGAAACAATATCAACTTCCCCATCACCACTTGAGCTTCATGAAGTTGGTCTAAGCAAGAAAGAAGAATATGGGGAGGCACATTTGCAAGAGCCTGATTTTGTTGAATGGTCCTTAAATATGAATGAAAATAATATCCAAGAGGCCCTTAGAATACTCCATGATACTCAAGAATTAGTGTCAAATTATTGTTGGAGAGCTACTTCATTGGAGGAAACATCCTTCCTTGAAGACATGGAGAAGATTCAAAGAGAAATGTGCCACATCAAAGGTAATTTCATGTGTTTTATTTTTGATAGAAACCATTTGTTTGAGCTTAATGAATTGTTACATGATGCATAATTGAAGAATAATGAGGATAATCATATGCTCACAATTCAAAATGAGCAACTTCTTGAAAAGTTGCAAGATACTTGTTTTTCCTCCTGTGTTTCAAATTGTCAAATGGTAGATTGTTTGGAGGATTATCATGACATGGTGGATCATGGGAAATGTGGAAATTTGAATGTCCTTGATGTGTTTGAAGATGAACTTGAAGAGATCCAAACACTTGATGTGGTGGAAGAGGAACTTGAATTGTCTCTTGATGAAGGTTATGCAATTTTTAAAGAAGAGCATGATTCCTCTGCATTGGGCCCAATCTATGACAAAGGTTTCACACTTTTGAATGAGCTGCATGATACTACCCATATGGATCCTTCCCATGATGAAACTTCTGCACTTTTTTATCATTTGGGTGAGTTATTTCATTCTCCTACATCCTACAATTCCATGTTTTGCAGCATTAGTCTCAATGAAGTATGGGTGAAAGGGTTATTTTTTATGGTGCCACATGAGTATGGAACTCCTAGATTAAATTTTTATGATGATATGGTTGGAGACCATTATTATTCACATTTGTAGTAGCATAATTTTTTAATTTATGATGATGCACATTTACATGGATGCACCTCTGATATGCATTTGAGTCACTTGAAGACTCATGGTTTTTCTTGCTCAACACTTGGTTCATTTGATGTTGGAGGAGCTTCATCCGACACTGGGGTGAATAGATTGATGATGGGAGAACATTTTTATTGCCAACCACATAATTTGTTATATATTAATGATTATCTACTTCATGGATGTATGGGTGAGACTTATTTGACATATTTGAAGTCTCCTTGTTTTTTTTCTCATTATATGGTTCAGGTCTGAGTGGAGATTCTTCATTCACTTATCCGATGAAAGAATACATGGATGAATATTTTGATGCATATCACATACTTTGGGAGAAGCATTATAAGACATGGGATCCTCACCTATGTCATTCGAGCAGATTTTATTGGACACTTGAAGCTTGTTTGCACTTGGCAAATGGTGGTCTACTTAATTGGAGGTATAAGCACTTTTATGATTTTTTGATAGGACACCTCCTTGATGTACATTTTTATTATGTCGTTATGTACTTTGATGATATATATTATGTACTCATGATTTTTGGAAGAATGCATACAAGAAAATGGTTTCCCATAATTCTCTTTCCTAATGGTATGGGTTGGAGAGCACTCTTAATTGTTGGAGTGCAATACAAGCAATGGGACCCTATGATAGTTTTAAGTCCCATTGATTTAAATTTTTTTGGGAAACAAGAAGTATGGGAGATGGATTCCCCACTTAATAAATTGATTTTTATCATATTATTGTACGAACAAGCATGGTGGTTACTCTCTCAAATCTTCATGGAACCTCAAAGACTCAAAGTTGGGAAACTCAGTAGTAACTTCAAAGAATCATACAGAAAGCAGGTTCTTCAACACCCATGTTTGGAATTGCTCGAGAAAAAGAAATATTGGGAAGGGAGGATTTGTCATGTCCAACATTTTCCATTGGGTCACAATGGCCTAATCACATTTTCCATATTCATTCAAGTTTGTCAAATTCATGCTAAGGGTCTGTTGCATCTGCAACTATTTCCCAATTTTTTTTAAATTTTGGACCCTGTTGCCACCTTTCACACACCTAGGTCACATGGCAGAAATATTCAAGCCACTCGGTGTTTCCTTGGGGGCAAGTCTCGATTCAAGGTTGTCACCTTGTTCTTGACTCCTTCGTTTAGGTTCAACTCCTAATGAAGCCAAAGGGGGTAGACCCTATTAAGTTACTAAGGCTAAATTACTTAGTATGGTGATGTTAAACTGAATGAATTACTTAGGAGTTTGAAATTTAACCATAAACAACCACAGATGACAAGATACAAAATGAGTGCATGA
>LPNX010884503.1:166828-216685 GCA_001517045.1 Pseudotsuga menziesii | reverse complement strand
GAACGCCCGTCACCACTTTGGAGGATTTTGAGTGAAAACCAAACCGATTAAACTCGTTTGTTCAACAAGATCAATTGGAAAGGGAAAAACACTCGATGAAGAGACTTCCCTAACAATCAGTTCCATGGTGTGGCATCCGTATCATATGACCCACACTAGCACATCAAATTACATTAATTTTCCCACGCAGGGGAGCGGACATTTCGTTTTACAAAGGGGCAATAGCCCTGCAGAAGAGAAAAATCCTCAGATTTTCTAAGGTACAATAATGTACATCCTAATGTACATGGAGTTGCCACCTAGTCGAAATAGGTGGGCAACAAGACCCACCCAGTTTATTTTCTGTCGATTGCCCCAAGCAATCAATCTATTTGCCTATGCCCGCCACAGCAGAATTCTGGATTTCAGGGGGCAAGGTGATTTCCATACAGACCTCCACCAAATTCTGGCTCCAATCCAATCTTCTTCAATTTTTGCTTCATATCCTCACTTAACTATGTATTATTGACCCACTTAAGGAGGTCCTCGTCTGCTAATAATTTAAGCACACTGTAAGAGGTTTCTTCACATAAAGTCTCTTGATGGTTGAGCCCACATGGAATTTGGATGTTTTCTTGACCGGTGGCAAGCCATTTATTGAGGACCTTAATCTCATTGAAGGCGGTGGCTTAAATTGAGCCCCAAATGATAGATAAAGGGAGGGTGCAGAACAAAGTGCGGAGAGAAGCTTATGCTGGAGAATACGAGGAAGAAACCAGAGATTAAAATAACGAGGGGAGAATGAAAAAAATAGCTGGAAGAGGATAAAATGTAGAGGAGAAAGAAGGTATAAACAAAGAGAAAGAAGTAAAGAATTCTGACAAAGAAAGTGAACAAAGCAGAACTTGGCAGCAACAGCATTAAGCAGGGAAAGAAGGAGAACAAGGAGGAACCCGGCAGCAACAGCAATAAGTAGGGAAACCCAGGTGAAAATATTTTGTTTTTATAATTTATTGAAGTAATTGTAAGCCTGGCTGAGACCAAGACCAGCAGGCATAGACTTTAGCAAAAGAAGAGGGTGTCAGTACCCAGTTATATTTGTAGTTTCTAAATGCCCTTTGAGGTCTTCAAAAAACTGCTTAATTTTGGGATTTAATGAAATTGCAGCTGAAGCCCACCAAGGTACTTGAATGTAAATTTATAAAAACTTCTGAATTAAATAGAAAGGCCTGTCCAGCCAGTCTGATGAAGAAAATTCTCTTGCCTATCTTTTAATTTCCAAGCGTTTAATTTGCTGCATTTTAGAGCTTTTGTCTCTATGAGCTTTAGAGACTGGAGTGCTCTTGTTTGTTTGTGTCGATTGAATTTAAATTGCAGGGGAATTGTGCCCTTGTATTGGTAGACTTTAATTTTGCAGGGCACTGAGGTCCCCTTTGCATCACAATCATTATACTTTTGTCATTCAACCATGCACATAACAACAAATATAACCCATATATAACCCAACTGAAGGTTTAGTAGTCCACCATACATCCAATTATCAAGACCAAAACAGGCCAAATAAATTGATACATCATCAAGCTCATCCTCCTGATTAGATACAGAACATAATCAAACAAAAACAGGGCACTACAAATATACAACTTCACCTCGTCGATTCCTTAGAGGTTTTGCATAATGCCTGCTAAAAGTACTAGTCTGTGTAGTTTTTTAAACTTTAAGACCATACATTCAAATTCAGAACAACTTGTTGTAAGTTGCAACTATGGCTTTTACGGTGAAATCCAAACTCTGATGATAACAAAATTTTCTAGAACAACATAGTACAAAGTTCAACTCCTGAAAACTACCTAGATGTCCAATTTATATGCATGCCTGTAACCTCCTCATATCTAAAGGAGTTGGAATCATTGCTAGAATGAAACTTTAATATATTTCAGTGTAAACGCTATAGGCTAATCTGCGCCAAATAGGTAATTTTTTCACAAATTGAATTGACCATTCACAAGATTTCTCTGAAAACCAGCTAAATTTTTAAATAAAAATTACATGTAAGTTGTAACATGACTATATTTTTGAATTTTTCAAAATATGTAATAACTAATGGTAAACAATATGTTTATTGATAAAAAAGTTGTAGAGTATATAATCATGATCAAATCTAGTTGGAAAACACAGATTTACTATTTAAATGTGGTAAAATTGATAAGAAATGTATGTATTATGAATCCATTTAACACCTAAACTAAACTAATGGTCATGAACCCAAAATGCAGTGCTTCATCCACGACAATTCCCTTGTCGTGTGTTGGAGGATTTGCGCCAATGCTGTTGCACGATTTTCTTTATTATTGGCTGGGGTGGTGATGCAATATTGCCTATAGAAACTTATAGCTGTTTTTCTGTTGGCTGGGGTGGTGATGCAATATTGCCTATAGAAACTTATAGCTGTTTTTCTGTGCATGTCTTGGATGATTTTGACAGCATAGATAGCTTAGTTGTGGGGAACGACGTGAAAATTTTCCTATTATAACAACCCAATTTATAAATAAGAAATTTTTACCCAAAAATTCACAAAAATCAATTAATTATTGATACAATCAACTCCACTCTGCTAATCCTCTACTACTTCAATATAAAAAGATCTTGACAGCATAGATAGCTTAGTTGTGGGGCAACCAAGGTGAAAATTTTCCTATTATAACAACCCAATTTATAAATAAGAAATTTTTACCCCAAAAATCACAAATTTACCCAAAAAAATCACAAAAATCAATTAATTATTGATACAATCAACTCCACTCTGCTAATCCTCTACTACTTCAATATAAAAAGTTAGATAAGAAATTTCTACCAAACAAATCACAAAAATCAATTAATTATTGATACAATCAACTCCACTCTGCTACTTCAATATAAAAAGTTATAGCATATTTATTGATTAAACATATTAAGTAAGAGATATTTATTGATTAAACATATTAAGTAATCTCTGCTACTTCAATATAAAAAGTTATAGCATATTTATTGATTAAACATATTAAGTAAGAGATATTTATTGATTAAACATATTAAGTAATCTCTTAGACACCTTGAACATGTTATGCACATAATAAGCCATGCCAAAACCCTTAAGCATCTTCCATTTCTCTGCAATTTCCTTCTACAAATCCATATTGAGAAGACGAGTCATATATAACTTTAGTTAGTTATATACTTGAGGTTTTTACCATAGCCATGAGTTTGAGAACTGTGAAGTTATCCAGTGTGCACAATAGGACCTACTGTATTGGCCAACTGGGGTGGCCACCGTTGCATAGAAACTGGTATTTCAATACCTTGCTAAGTTTTCTACCTATTTCTCCTTTTAAAAAAGAAATTAAATATCACAACAGGCGTATAATTGTTCTTGATGCCTCATCATCATGGGGAGAGTAAGCCTTGTTTGGTACAATTTGAACTCGTAAATCGTACTCGGTATGACTCAATACGTAAACAAAGCCAAGTCAATACATCCCAACAAAAACTAACTGCTTAGCATAGTAGCATAATTTGAGTATGAATATGGATTAGAATATGATTTGATATTAAAAAAATAAGTAACGAAAAAATCTAGTACAGAAAAAATAAAGAGTAGGTTGCTTATAGATTTAAAAAACTTATCTTTCAAATTTTAGAAAATTTTAAAATATACATAAACCATACTAGCATAACTAGGGTACGAATACTGATAAGAAAAAAATACATAACGAATACAGAAAAATACGGGAATAGGTTGCTTATAGATTTTAAAAACTTATCTTTTAAATTTTAGAAAATTTTAAAATATACATAAATATGCAGTATTGGAATTTGACGGGCAAATTGCCTTGTCATGGGCCATTTTGCTTGTCAAATACAGTCTATATTTTATACTTCCTGTCACAAAAATAAACAAAAAAAACATTAAAACATCTATATAGTCTCCAAGAAACAGGAGAACTTTTCCAAATTCCTACCTTGCTTACAGGTAACATTTATTTTTCATTAAAAACAACTTGAAATATAAATCTTAAAACATTTAAATCTAATAATGCATTTATAAATTTATTTATAAAAATATGAAATAATTAAAATGACAAAATTAAATTATAAAACAATAAAACCAATTCCTAATAATATATTCCAAAAATATTATAATAACTAAAATCTAATATATAATATTATAACCAGTTACTAAATTCTTCATATATATATAATAAAATAAACTTAATATAAAAACAAGTCACATATTTGATATTTAGAACCAAAATATATATTATAAATTTTAAAGTTTTAAACTTCTAAAATGTAAAACTAACACTAAACCAGCTATGCAGTTATATAATGGAGAAAAATTAAAAATAAAACAATAAAATTTAAATAATTCTTATCTTGAAATATATGCCAAATAATGTAAACAAATTTAAGGAATTCCTATAGTGCCCAATATTCAGATTTACGAATTCCCTCCAAATTTCCATACAAGAAAGTTCAATACAGTCTCACGAATTCCCTCCAAATTTCCATACAAGAAAGTTCAATACAGTCTCAAATTATGCTAGTATACTGCGAAAGAGAAAATGTAACGATTATCAAGTTTTCGAAGCCTAAGCCAAAATCCCAATGAGCATCACTATAAAGTAAAAATAAAAGATTATTTGAGTCGGTCCGAATTTTTCCTGAGGTTTTGTTAAGTGGGAGTTGTACTTTTACTCTCCAGGCCAGCCAAGTCATTCGCCATGCCAAGTCTCGCTTTTACGATCATAGGAGTATTCTTTATGATCAATCACAATGAACTACTTAATTGGGCAGTCAAATATCAACAAAAAAATAATTTGTACTAGAAATCTCTCATGACTCATTCTCTCATGAATCATTCAAAATAAATCAGAATGCATCCATAATTTAATTTTCAAAAATAATAGAGATATCTAGACCAATGTGTGCATTTCTAGAGAAGTTTAAATTTCAAAACAGAAAGCCAGAAGAAGGGAACAAACTGGAATAAAGTTGCTTTCCTAACCCAATGCATATAAGATTTATCTAATCAGATCAGTGAATATATTAGGAATCTAACCTACTTAACTGAACTTCAGATAGCCTGGATGGTCACAGAATTCAGTCAGATCAGTAAGTTTACCTGGCATAAATGCAGGGCTGAGTCATCAGGAGCTTCTTGTCTTAAACAAAGATCCTTTTGATCAAACAAATCCGCGATGTCTCATATTTTCACGAGGCGTATATATTCCACATTTGGAGCCCAGAAATTACAAGAAGTGCAGTAGAAATGTACAGCATCGGCTGCAGAGGGGATGTACCTAACATATGGACATATGGGAATTAGTAATTAACAAGGATTCATAGAAAAGAGCGAGAGAAACAGAAAGTGTCTTTGTTCAATTTTAAATTTCAGAAGATGATCTGTAAATAGATCCATCTTAAGCCTTGATCCATTAAGCACAGAAATCCAATTTCTTGAATTGTAATTTTTATCAATTTTTTTATTTTTTATTTTATGAGCTGAAATGAATTTTTTTTAACTACTTTGTATTTTTTGGGAACGATACTTGACGTAACATGACAACATCTCCCTCATACTGAGCTGAAAGCGCCTGGGTACTCTTGGTGCAATGATCTATCAGAATATGCAAGCTGGTAAGATCACATTGAATTTTCAGATGGAAAATTTCAAGCCACCTGAAATTTGATGACCTGCATCTGCAAGATGATAAAAAATTGCCAATCAGCAAACATTCCAAGTAGAAAGATAACTCTGAACTGACCGCTGGGAACAGAGATCCATATCATATGATAATCAGCTTAGAAGACTTCTGTGGCAGCATATAAATTTTAACAAGATGACAAACTAAACTACATTTCTACTTATCCCTAGCCTGACCTACATAGAAAATAGCAAATACAGGACATAATGGATATGCATCAAACTCAGCATCTATTACACAGAATGGTAGAGGAATCTACCTATTCCTAAGAACAGCTCAGAGAGTATAAAACTTCTGGACCTTCTTAATCCAAGTGACAGCAGAAATGATGAGAAGGATGCCTAACGGAAACAAAGAAAGAGTGTTAAGATACTGTGCAAGTGTCAACCATCCCACCTTTGTTTGCCTACAGATGTTTTTCAACTCATCCATGTGATTGAAAAAAAGCGTTCTGATTTATATCTTCTGAAGGGTAATGCAGTGTATACTCACCCCATTGTCCCTCATGTAGTGTTATAACTGCAAAAGATGATTTCCTGCCAAAAATACTTGAGATTGAGGTTTCTTGGAAAGAAATCATCGGAGGCCTATATCGAAAGCCTTTTAGAAGTAAATAAAATTATACTATACCTTGAATCAGGATCCACTAATTTCCCAACAATTAATAACTAATGCGAATATAAAGTGTAGTGGTCACTCGAAGGCCTGCCACTACAAGGAAGCTAGTAGAGTTGCACTCATTTTGGATTGAATAACTCAGCAGACCAGGCATGAAGTAGTGAATGAAAATTGCTACAGGTGAAATTTCTAGTGGTAGGTGTGAGAACCAATCAGTCCGTAGCCAAGAGTGGCTGATAATCATAAAAGTGCTGCTCTTGCAATAAATGGGACTTTTCTTGCCAAATTAAATGCTGTAATGGTACAAAAGAAAATCTTACGTTCTTACCATAGAGCACAGTCCAATAAGCTCACCATCTGAAATTGAGTGCTGTAATTTTCATCTGATAATTTATTTTATCATGTTGAATATATCTGCAATGTCAGCAAATAATCCCTTGTTTTATAAGAGATGCATTACATGCAAATGTTTAATGTTCTTTGACCTGAATCAGTTGCTTGAATATTCCTCATTTCTTTCCAGGTATTTAATTTGATCAATAGAGGTGTGAATATTATTATAGTAGCGAACAACATAAGCCCCAACCAAAAATTCCTTGACTGTGGCACCCAAAAAGAAAAATCTATTCTGGTTACACTGGAAGTCTGAATTTATGCCACAAACATCACCGTCCTCTCATTCACAGCGGATTCAATGCACTTCTAGTTTAGTGCTTCTATCCATAGCCCATCAATCCCTCCATCGCCTCCAATGTCACCAGAGATCATTAGCACCTTACAGTGTCAAGATGAGGAAATGTGAGTAACCAATTATATAACCTAAAGGAACGTAGACCGCATGTGGCAAGTACCTTCTACAGCAACCCCGCGTTCTTGCCAACCTTCTTATAAAGCTTGATTTCAAACTCTGCAAAATACACCCCTGGGCCCTGGCAACAGAGCAAACAGTGGAATCAAAATCCAATTCCTAATAATACATGATTTCCCCATCCATTTTCATTTTCTCAACCAACAGTTAGCCACATATTAAAAACGTGAAAACCCTTTGGAGCATCTCTGGTAATGACAAGTTTGCCTACCAGTAAAATTGTTAGCTCTAGAGTGTGGAAGCTGCAGAAAGTAAGAAGATAAAAAGGCATTGGCACCAGGTTTTCCCAGTGACACTCACTGTAAATCAAGATAGAATCACTACGACCTGATTTCAATATTTATGGCCCTTTCAGGCAAGGACAATAAAGTGCAGGCTCAGATTAAAGATATGGAATTTGGGCTCAAAATGAATCTGACCTCTACTGCTTATTATATAAGTTTAAAATTTAAATGAATAAGAAATCATTTATCTACAGCAAGCTGCTAAATTCATGCTTACTAAGCCCTGTAAATCAAGATAGAATCACTACGACCTGATTTCAATATTTATGGCCCCTTCAGGCAAGGACAATAAAGTGCAGGATCAGATTAAACTTAAAGATATAGAATTTGGGCTCAAAATGAATCTGACCTCTACTGCTTGTTATATAAGTTTAAGATTTAAATGAATAAGAAATCATTTATCAACAGCAAGCAGCTAAATTCATGCTTACTAAGCCCTGTAAATCAAGATAGAATCACTACGACCTGATTTCAAATTTCAATATTTATGGCCCCTTCAGGCAAGGGCAATAAAGTGCAGGATTTTATTAAAGATATAAAATTTGGGCTCCAAATGAATCTGACATTTACTGTGACATTTACTGCTTATTATACAAGTTTAAAATTTAAATGAATAAGAAATCATCTATCGACAGCAAGCAGCTAAATTCAGGCTTACTAATCCCTACCTGTTCCTACTCCAAATAGTATCCCTGTCACATCTTCAGGTCTTAGCTCAAGTAATACAAAAATATGCATCGTAAGTTGTGAAGATGCAATACTCACTTCAAGAAATTTAGATAAAGGGATAAGAAACACTGGATTTTAGAATGTTCATACCCAAAAACTACTACTTTATTCTTTCCCTATTGAGAAACCAAGGTTTAGTGTCCCTTGTTCAAATAAAGTAAAAAGTAAAAATCTGCAACTTATTAGTCCCCTTTTCCTACATAGCAAACATAGGAATTTCCTGAAAACTACACTACAACAAAAGAACACAGCAAGGCTGATACACTGGGGTACATTCAAAATGTGTTCATGAATAATTACATGAATTTGAAAGCCAGGCACCAAATTCCAATATCTCCTAAAAAGATGTTATCAGTTCAGTGCATGGGCATTCTATTTATTTTACTTCAGTAAACTCTGCAACATTATTAGTCCCCTTTTCCTAAAGAGCAAACATGGGAATTTCCTGAAAACCACAGTACAACAAAAGAACATAGCAAGTCTGATACACTGGGATCAACAAAAAACACAGCAAGACTGATACACTGGGGTACATTCAGAATATGGTAATGAATAATTACATGAATTCGAAAGCCAGGCACCAATATCTCCTAGAAAGATGTTATCAGTTCAGTGCATGGGCATTCTATTTCTTCTACTTCTAAACCACTCTCTTAATGGCAGGCTATTTGCTATTCAACTTTCAATAGAAATAGCTTTCAAGATATACAGCCTTAAAGCCACACAGTAAATGTTCTAACTTCTTGGGCAATATTGCAACTTTTTTCTTCCAGAAGTTTCAACCATGTAAACATAAACAGCCAAGAGAAACAGAAACTAAAGCATTTGTGGTTCCTATTGCCTATATGCATTCCAATACACCTCCTTTGAAGGCCGTCATAATAATTTTGCTCACTAAAATATTTTACTGTGGAACCATTTTCAACGATTCGGCACAGAAATGTACCAAAAAAGGATACAAAACATTGTAAGACATCCATTTCCAATGATGTGAAGATTGACTGTTTACAAGCATTGAGTTTGACACCCATGGTATGACTTAAGTTTAGAGAAGAATGCCCCAGTATCATCAATGATTTCAACAGAGTGAATAATGAGTATTGTAATGCCCTTTACTATTATCATCAATGATTTCAATAGAATGAGTAATGAGGTATAACAAACAGAAGAGATCACTTAGCAAAAAGGACATCAGCAACTTTATATCTTGATTACAGAATCGCAATGGCTTGAAAAAGCAACAAGACGAGGTCACCTTGCAAAAAGGACAATACATCAGCAACCTTATATCTTGATCTTGATTGCATATAGCAACTGCTAGTTAGCTAATACTGTGATAAATTAGCTTTTATAATTTATTGTCAACAATTTAATCATCAGCGTTGAGTGTCAAAACTTTTCCAGATCCAGTTGCTTTAACAAGATAAATTGTTCGATCAAAGGTGAAAATACTAGACTATTCTCCAAGATCAAACTCATCCAATGCCAAACCCTAAAAAGTTGTAAATTCAGCAAACGTCAATCTGTTAATCACAATGATTAGCATGCAACCAAAAATAGTATCACAAGAGCAAATAAGTTGCAGGACATCTGACTATCTCAAATGAAAAAATCATTGGAGCGAATTCCTCATATCAAACTTCGTCAAGTTATATAGTTATAATATTCATCACATGTGGTTAAGTAGAACAACAAAAATTAACAATTAGAACTGAACAAGAAACACAATTATTCTGTCAAATTATTCTGTCAATTATTCCTTAGTCCAAGATCTATTTAGTAAGTTGATCATGTTCACCTGAAGATAAGACCAAACCAACAAGAAGGCAGTGCCTCTATAACCAACAGATACATTTGCAAGAGACCAAGGGAACTCTTATGTAACAAGTAAAATTTCATTTAAAATCCTCTTTTCGGAGTTGATCAAGTGATTTTCAGTTGCAGAAATTACATTACACACTCCGATTGCAAGGAAAAGCCAATAAAAGGAGACTGTCACTGCCCCTGGCAGATACATTCACATGAGATCAAAGGACCTAGCAAGTATCAAAAGAACAAAGAAGATTGAAAGAATTTCTCCCATCGCACTTCACCAATTGACAGTCACAAAATTTATCATGTGAACTCCAAAGCAAGGAAGACCAAGCAACAGAGATAAGGTAATCGCTTGTTCAGTCCCCTACACAGATAAGAGTTCAATAGCAGCACTTTCCTACCGAATATCACTATTCGCCTTTAGCATAAAGTAACCACTCTGACAGATGAGTGAACGGAAAAAAGGAGCAGTTACAAAAAATTGCATTCTGAAGAACCTCTACGGCCTATACTCACCTTCAAGTGTACATTTTTCAGTAGCATTATTTCTCAGTAGCACATGCTAACCTCAAGGCTCCAACCCATCAAGTGAACTGAAAGCATAACTGCAGCATGTGCGATGCTTACATTAGTGAAAACATGCAGTAGAATTGATCATTGTACTATCTTAATATCAGCACACAGCAAGCGTAAGCATGAGAAGGACAGAGTGGATCTTCTTCAAAACTGTGGCCGTCTTTATATTGCCCATGAATACATTTTTATAATAGATGTTTGTCACAAAATTGGAGACTGAAGATAATTATAGCTCTTCAGCTTACTATAGAACCTGTTTTCACTGGATGAGCGACAAAATTATAGTGCTTGGCATGAATACCCCGCACTGATCTTCGAAGCTTGGAAGTAAGAGGTGACTGCACCGCTTGATCTCTATTAATAATCTCTGAGTTGCCACCCAAACACTGGTTTTGTTTCGATTCAGCGACCTGACCGAAACCCAGTTGACGGAAACGATTGTCTTTCAAGTTAGGCTTCGAATCAATATCCTTCAGAAGCCCTGGCTCTTGCAATTGTAGAGAATCTTGGGCATTGCACCTGTGCCTGTACGCACTCTTGGCTCGCCTGATCACTCTCTTCTTCTGCAACCCAGCATGAATGAAGAACGGTCTTGTTATGGATTGTCGATGGGCTTGAAGACCCTTGCTTCCCCAAGCCATAAGATCTGCATAACAATTCTCCAGTAGGAAAATGGCATTAACTAACAAATCAAGCCCTGAGGTAGAGATGTTGGATTTATCCTTCCTGACTCCAGCTGTTCGGAGATTTCTTAAAGCGGGCCTTCGAGACGTGAAGCTGTGGTCCTCTTTCGGGTTCTTTTCAGGGCAACCCACTTCAAATCTCTCATGCTTCAAGGCCTGAAAGACAGATCCCAGCTCTTCATGGCACATATCCATGTTTCTGCCACTGAGTCCTGAGCTGAAATCCATGGATTGCGTAAGCATTCCTTCTACAACATCATCATGTGTAATTGAAGCACAGGATGACGAATCCGCTTGCTCACAAGCTGAAAAAGAAGGAGAAGAAGCAATACTACCTCTTTGGGTCCCTCCATTAAATCTCGATTTATCGAGTTTTCGAGCATTCAGTAGACCATTGTCCAGATCTGGTGTAGTGGGCTGATCCACTAGATCTGGCAGCCATTGCCTTTCTGAATTCTTGCACTCATTGCTGAAATCACAGGGGAAAACAGAGCCATGAGAGGATGTATCGCACCTTGCGTCCTGCTTCTGATGCTTGCTTTCATTCTGCTGCTTGAATGCTTGATCAGAAGAAAACCCAATTGCTCCCCTGCGCCCTTTGCCAATTTTTCTGCGAGCATTGCACCATTGCCATATACTACTGTCAGACTCGGCCATTGTCTGATATCTCAGATCACTGATCGCCGAGATTCCTCCGATGCGCAGGTCCAGGCTCAAGCCCCGGAAACCTCACAAATGAACAGAATAGGAAGGAGATCAACGAGATACGGATCAAAACCCATAAACTACACAATTCAGCTCAAAAACGCGGATGATCAGCCATAAACAGCAGAACAGAAGCCGCAGCACAGAGATCTGCCAAACAAAATTTACCAAATGACGAAAAGTTGCAGTCTATGAAAAATCAGTGCACCGAAAGCAACATATCATGAGCTCAAATATGTCAATTGTTGGGAGAAAAGATCAGCATTATGGAGAAAATATGGACAGGCTTTGATGCAGAGATGCCTGGGAAATTAGGCCGAGTCACAAGTGGTCGGAGAGAACCAAATGCAATGCAGCTAATCGCATTCCAAAACTCTAAGAAACAGCTCATGAGCGGAATGATGGCGGAAAGAGGAATGCAAATGGCCTGTGAATGGAGCGAGAAAGGACTCCTTTAAGGAACTTTGGAGGAAGAGGGAGAGTAAATAAAAATTCAAATAAATTTAAAAATTAATGTTTTAACAAATTCTCTATCCAATCCAATTTACCGAGATTTGTTGGGCTGTGGTCTATATGGTGAGGCAGAGGGTTTAAATAAAAATGCACCTTCTAACACATTTTAATTTTGATATAGCATATGTGACACCATCAAACTTTTTAGGTATTTACCTTTTTGATATTTTTTCAACAAGTTTGTCAATAATAGTTTTGAATTTATGAAATTGTTAAATGTAAAATTTTATTTAATATTTTTATTTAACTTGATTTTATTTTACATTGTAATTTAGATGGTTAGATTGTAAGTTTTTATTTTTTTTAATGTAAAAAACAAAACATATTTTTGCTATTCAATAATGAATTAAAAGTATAAAATGTGTTCGACAATGTAAAGAGTGACTCTTCAAATAAAAATATCCAAAGTCTTATAATTCCATAATACATTAGTCTAAAGCCAAAGCAAATTATGACATAGCACAAAGCATACAGAACTTGTGTATACTCAAGAGACCTGAGCACTAGAGAATGAGAACCTTAAACATAAACAAAATCAAACCATAACTGCCTCTTAAATTTAAAACTTGAGCAGATTTGGAGAGTTGACGAGCAGACTCATTTTGTTCCTTGTAGATATGATGAAAATTGATATTATAGAAATTCTTTACCTTCTTACGAATCATGTTACACCACTGTAATGAAGAGATCATTTTAAGTTTATAAACATCTTTAGCCCATTTAATAGTGACCCTGGAATCACCATATACCTTAAGAGTCACAATGCCAAAAATTGTAGCAACCTTACACAAACACCAGAGGGCTAACAATTCAGCGTTCAGATTTATTCCAGTTCCACGGTGTAGTTTAAAGTTGAATTTATGAAAGCTATTGATCAATAAAAGCACACCCGCAACACAAAAACCATCTTTGGCTACACCATCAAAGTAACCAACAACACCATTAAACTGGATATCCTTCAAAACTCTCGGCTTAACAATTACATTAGACCTGCTATTAAACTCTTTTTCCATATTTATAACTTTCAGACAAGTAGAGTTTGGGTCGTGAAGATGATCTTCAAAAATACTATCATTCCTTACATTGCGGGTTTTCCAAGAAATGATAGCAGGTAAAGTATGAAAGACTTTACAGTTTTTATACCACTAATATACACATTGATCAAAATTATCATCTTCCCAAACTCGAGGAATCTTAAGAGAAAGACAAACCTTTTTTCCATATATTAAATGTAAACCTGCAAGTTATCAGCGAATGTTGTACAGATTATGAATCCTTTTTACAAAAAGTACAGAGACCTGGCCCTAAACATCCTTTTTTAACTAATTTGTCCTAGGTTTTAAGGCAGTTTTGTAGTGTGAGCCACATAAAACATTTAACTTTCAAAGGAAGCATCCATTTCCATAAAACTTTATATCACCATTTATGTGTTATAATGTTACTATTTTGAACTAGGGCCTCGTAAGTTGTTTTGGGTATGATGTTTCCAGTCCTCAAATTAACTGACCAAATCAAATAATCTTCTTCTCCTAAAAGTATACAACCTCCAGAATTCAATATTTTAATATAAGCTTCCCATTCGATGGTTGAATCTTGAACCAATCCTAAATCTTTTAAAGTATACCAATAGGAGCAACCCCTATTCCGCCATATTGGCCTTTTAATATGTGCTAGAGTAAAATAACCAATATCTGCCTGATAGTTTGTGATGTGATCTGAAAGTTTGTAATCATCTCCCAGTCCAATGATAGGATCAATACCAACAATCACATTCCTTTCATTCCCCACTTTCCAAGTGAGATGCATACCAATCAAGTGATAAGTTTTCAAGAAACCCTTCCAAATTAGTGAAGTATTTCTAGACATCTTTTTTGGCATTCTTACCCAACCAAGGAGGTTCATCATAATATACTTCCCATGCATAATTGAAGACCAAAGAGTATTACTTGTCAAACCCTTCCAAAAACTTTTCAATCTTAAAGTAGAACTGAACCCTAGATAATAAAAAAAATTATACCCCAACCATCCCATTCCTTCGGCAATGAAAGCTTCTCCCAGCTAATCGTAAAAATATTAACTTTTTTTGTTCCACCTGTCCATAAGAAGTTAAAGATATATCTTCTCGGAATATTAATAACAGAGGAAGGAACCTACATAAGTGAAAACCAATAAACAATAATGTTGATAAGAACTGCCTTTATAAGAGTGAGCCTTCCACCTATGGAAAGAAGCCTAAAGGTCCAATTCTTTATTCTTCTTTCATAATTTTCTAAGAGCCAATGCCAATCCTAAACTTTGTAGACATTAGGTTTCAGAAAAATAACCTAAATATTTGAACCCATTTTCCAATTCACAGGTTTTATAAGGGAGAATTGAAGTGATACCATCTAAAGTAACTTTATCCAGCTTGTAGTGGAATAAATTGGATTTCCTAATACTAACAGACATACCAGAAGCCTTATAGAAATGACTGATAATCTCCTTAAAGCATGTAGTCAATGCCAAATATGAAGACACCATCAACAAAAATTAAATGGGTTATGGAAAAATCTTTGCTTAGTTTGACTCCCTTGACTTTCCCTTTAATCTTTGCATCATGAATAAGCCTACTCAGACCTTCAACTGTGAGAAAAAACAATAGAGGAGAGAGTGGGCAGCCTTTCCTGATTCCGCTTCCACTCTTGAAGAACCCAAAAGGGGCTCCATTCACCAAAACAACAAATTGGGTAGATGTAACACATGCCATAATCCAATTAACAACCAACAGGGGCATATTGATTTGGATCAGAATCAACCTTAAAAAGCCCCAATCAACTCTGACAAAAGCTTTTTCCATATCCATCTTCAGTAGCATAGCCTTCATTTTCTTATGCTTGATAAAATGCACAACCTCCTGAGTTATCCCAGTAGCATCTAAGATTTGTCTATCATGTAGAAACCCAAATTGCTATAAAGATAATAAAAAATTGATAAGACAGGTTTAATTTTGATAGAAATGATTTTTGAAATGACCTTGTAGATTAGATTACAAAGGCAAATTGGCCTAAAAGCTGCAAATTTTTCAGGCTTATTGCATTATGGAACCAAAGTGATGAAGGTAGAGTTAATAGCCCCTGAGACATAGCCTTTTGTTCTGGAAAATTCCACCATAGCTAGCAAATCTTCCCCCATAATATCAAAAAAGTGGAGAAAGAGATCAACGGTCCACCCATCAAGGCCTAGACTTTTCTCTTTTTTAAAAAGCTTCAAGGATTCCTCAACTTCTTTCAGATTCATCTGATTCCCCAATTACTCCTTATCCTCTTCATCAAAGAAAACTGGGAACAATCTAATAGTTTTTAGTTGGGCTTCAAGAGAAAAAAGGTGAATCTTTAAAAATCCCTCCAAAATATTTTTAGCCAATCTTTTAAGTTTTTCTCGACCTTTAGCTAAGTTACCATTCTCATCAATTAATTCCCAAATGGAGTTCATATTTCTTCGATTTTAAGCATATGAATGGAAAAATATGGTATTATTATCACCCAAATTTATCCATTATGCTCTACTTTTTAACATCCAATCATTTTCCTCTTGTTTCGAAATCAAGTCTTTCTTCTTCTCAAATTCTTTCAATAACAAAAGACCCTCTTCTAAAACCGAGTAGTCAAGATTCTTTAAAAGTATTTTCCTTATATGTTCATCCAGGATTGTGTATTCGTCCCAGTCTTTGAATTTTTTAGATTTTATCTATTTAGTTACAACCTCTTTTAGATGTTTTAACTTTGCAACAATACTATCCATGGGATTACATGCATCATCTAATTTCTAATTGGTCCAAACATCCTTAATGAAAGAGTAGAAATCATTATTTCCTAGCCAGGAACTCTTGAACTTGAAAGGATAATCCTGTTTTGGAAGAGATCCCTCAATTTGTAAAAAGTAGGCCAATGGTCAAAAATTTTTATCTTCCCCAGCCAAGTTCTATATCTTTGAAAACTCTGAATCAAAGAAGCTTTTATAACAAATCTGCCCAATCTTTTTAAAATACCCTCCTTCCCACTCCTTCCATTTGTCCTAGTTGGTTCTAAAACTTGAGGAATGATGCCTATTAGGTCAAATCTTCCCAAAAGGTCTTTGAAGAAATCAACCAACAAATCCCATTTAGCACTATGTCCCCAAATCTCTGTAGGTGATGCATTAAAGTTTAGATCTCCCGCCATAGTAAGGTTTTCAATATTTAATAAACCAAAGTCTGAAAGAGAATCCCAAAAACAATCTCTATTTTTATAAGGGGCATACATATTAATTATAGTCACATCTAAATCTATGAACCCCAATTTCCCTTCCATTAAAATATCCCAACTAGTTTTAAAAGGCCTTAACTATACTTGGATTTGAACAAGAAAAAAGACCTCCTGAAAGGCTCGACACACTGATAGTGGACAATTCCCAACCTAACAGAAGGTTTCCAATTATTTCAATGGTTATGGAAGCAAGACACATTGTTTCATTGGTTAGGATCAATACCAACAATCACATTCCTTTCAGTCCCCACTTTCCAAGTGAGATGCATACCAATCAAGTGATAAGTTTTCAAGAAACCCTTCCAAATTAGTGAAGTATTTCTAGACATCTTTTTTGGCATTCTTACCCAATCAAGGAGGTTCATCTTAATATACTTCCCATGCAGAATTGAAGACCAAAGAGTATTACTTGTCAAACCCCTCCAAAAGCTTTTCAAACTTAAAGTAGAACTGAACCCTAGATAATAATAAAAAATTATACCCCAACCATCCCATTCCTTCGGCAATGAAAGCTTCTCCCAGCTAATCGTAAAAATATTAGCTTTTTTTGTTCCACCTGTCCATAAGAAGTTAAAGATATATCTTCTCGGAATATTAATAACAGAGGAAGGAACCTACATAAGTGAAAACCAATAAACAATAATGTTGATAAGAACTGCCTTTATAAGAGTGAGCCTTCCACCTATGGAAAGAAGCCTGAAGGTCCAACTCTTTATTCTTCTTTCAAACTTTTCTAAGAGCCAATGCCAATCTTAAACTTTGAAGACATTAGGTTTCAGAAAATAACCTAAATATTTAAACCCATTTTCCAATTCACGGGTTTTATTAGGGAGGATTGAAGTGATACCATCTAAAGTAACTTTATCCAGCTTGTAGTGGAAGAAGTTGGATTTCCTAATACTAACAGACATACCAGAAGCCTTATAGAAACGACTGATAATCTCTTAAAGCATGTGGTCAATGCCAAATATGAAGACATCATCAACAAAAATTAAATGGGTTATGGAAAAATCTTTGCTTAGTTTGACTCCCTTGACTTTCCCTTTAATCTTTGCATCATGAATAAGCCTATTCAAACCTTCAATTGTGAGCAAAAACAATAGAGGAGAGAGTGGGCAGCCTTGCCTGATTCCTCTTCCACACTTGAAGAACACAAAAGGGGATCCATTCACCAAAACAACAAATTGGGTAGATGTAACATATGCCATAATCAAATTAACAACCGGGCATACCAATTTGGATAAGAATCAACCTTAAAAAGCCCCAATCAACTTTGACAAAAACTTTTTCCATATCCATCTTCAATAGCATAGCCTTCATTTTCTTATGCTTGATAAAATGTACAACCTCTTGAGTTATCCCAGTAGCATCTAAGATTTGTCTATCATGTAGAAACCCAAACTGCTATAAAGATAATAAAAAATTGATAAGACAGGTTTAATTCTGATAGAAATAATTTTTGAAATGACCTTGTAGATCATATTACAAAGGGAAATTGGCCTAAAAGCTGCAAATTTTTCAAGCTTATTGCATTATGGAACCAAAGTGATGAAGGTAGAGTTAATAGCCCCTAAGACATAGCCTTTTGTTCTGGAAAATTCCACCATAGCTAGCAAATATTCCCCCATAATATCAAAAAAGTGGAGAAAGAGATCAACGGTCCACCCATCAAGGCCTAGACTTTTCTCTTTTTTAAAAAGCTTCAAGGATTCCTCAACTTCTTTTAGATTCATCTGATTCCCCAAATACTCCTTATCCTCTTCATCAAAAAAAGTTGGGAACAATCTAATAGTTTTTAGTTGGGCTTCAAGAGAACAAAGGTGAATCTTTAAAAATCCCTCCAAAATATTTTTTGCCAATATTTTAATTTTCTTGACCTTTAGCTAAGTTACCATTCTCATCAATTAATTCCCAAATGGAGTTCATATTTTTTCGATTTTAAGCACATGAATGGAAAAATATGGTATTATTACCACCCAAATTTATCGATAATGCTCTACTTTTTAACATTCAATCCTTTTCCTCTTGTTTCAAAATCAAGTCTTTCTTCTTCTCAAATTCTTTCGATAACAAAAGACCCTCTTCTGAAACTGAGTAGTCAAGATTCTTTAAAAGTATTTTCCTGATATGTTCATCCAGGATTGTGTATTCCTCCCAGTCTTTGAATTTTTTAGATTTTATCCATTTAGTCACAACTTCTTTTAGATGCTTTAACTTTGCAACAATACTATCCATGGGATTACATGCATCATCTAATTTCTAATTGGTCCAGACATCCTCAATGAAAGAGTAGAAATCATCATTTCCTAGCCGGGAACTCTTGAAGAAAGGATTATCCTGTTTTGGAAGAGATCCCTCAATTTGTAAAAAGTAGGCCAATGGTCAGAAAATTTTATCTTCCCCACCTAAGTTCTATATCTTTGAAAACTCTGAATCAAAGAAGCTTTTATAACAAATCCGCCCAATCTTTTTAAAATACCCTCCTTCCCACTCCTTCCATTTGTCCAAGTTGGTTCTAAAACTTGAGGAATGATTTCTATTAGGTCAAATCTTCCCAAAAGGTCTTTGAAGAAATCAACCAACAAATCCCATTTAGCACTGTGTCCCCAAATCTCTACAGGTGATGCATTAAAGTTTAGATCTCCCACCATAATAAGGTTTTCAACATTTAATAAACCAAATTCTGAAAGAGAAGCCCAAAAACAATCTCTATTTTTATAAGGGGCATACATATTAAGTATAGCCACATCTAAATCTATGAATCCCAATTTCCCTTCCATTACAATCTCCCAACTAGTTTTAAAAGGCCTTAACTATCCTTGGATTTGAACAAGAAAAAAGACCTCCTGAAAGGCTCAACGCACTGATAGTGGACAATTCCCAACCTGACAGAAGGTTTGCAATTATTTCAATGGTTATGGAAGCAAGACACATTGTTTCTTGTAGAAGTATGAAAGCATGACTAGTATCGGAAATGAGTTTAGATAAGTCCCTGACCCTCTCAGCCTTGCCCAATCCCCTCACATTCAAAGAGAGAATCATCATTTAATAATGATAATTTGGGGATTGTGTGCTTTAAGTTCCCCAGAAGAATTAGCAGGTACAAAGACTTCTTTTACAAAAGCAATGTCTTCCAATCTGACATATAAGGGTTTGTACACTAACGGATCAAAGTCCAAGGAAGAGGATTTTGTGACTTTTTCTTCTTTCTTATTGTTACATTTTGGAATTTAATAGACTGAAGGGAATTGACCTTTTGATTGGAAGACATGTTCTTTGAAAAAAATTCTAAAGGATATTTTAAACCCTAGACCTCAAACTGATAATACCCACTCTCTTTTAAAATTTCAGCATCTCTCATAGGAGGATTTAACACAGCGAGGTTTATCGTATTGCCTTTTTCAGCCAAAAGGGAGTCTAGAGAAAAACTAGAGGAGTTTGATTCTATCATATTTTTATCCAAAGATTTTTCCTTACTATATTTACTTTGTAAAGGAGTAGTATATTTATTCTATGTTTTGGATTTTCTAGTGGGTTTTAGTTGGAATTTGATAAAAAAAATAAATTATAAAATCCAAATTTTGAAGTGTTTAATTTATGTTTTTGAATCTATAAATAGATTCAACACCCTCGAATACCCCTATGGCACCCAGATTATGAAATTTCCATAAATAATATATTTGATTATAAGAATTTTATAGATTTCCAATAGGACTCCAAACAAAACAAGACAGAAAAATATACTCTGAAAAGCTTTAAAACCTATAATATTTAGACTACACCCTTTGTAAATGCATGATGTGGTTATTTAGAGGAAAATGATTATGTTGAACATTGTATCTTGGCTAAAAGAGTAGGCACCTCCTATTGAGACATCTTATCTCTAGGTTGAGTTACAAGTTTATGATATATGTGGCTTGTGAATTGTTGCATATATTGGGGAGGTTATGTAGTTACCTTTTACCCCAATTTTGTTGTTTAAAACATTTGATATATGCAATTCCATGAATTCAAAATGGTTCTTGCCATATTTAAGGTAAAAAACAATGGTTTCCCTTCCCTTTATTTTAAGCAATCGAAAAAGAGTTAATTTGTAAAACATTTAAACTATGGCTATTGATATGGGTTGTACAATGTGTCTTTATCAATGTATTTTAATTTATTCTATTGAATGTGATAAATAGATATATATGTAGAGATATTTTATAAATCTCTCTATGAGATTTAATGCTCATGTGAGATGATGAAGTTTACATTTTGTCTAACATTTTCCAATAGACTACAATAAGAGAATGCAATAACCAAATATGGTGTAGTTATGGGACTCAAATTATGGAACTCTTCTGCCCCACTAGCTCTCTTCCCTTTTCTTTACTTCAAGGCTTAGTTTCCCCATCGACTGTACTTTCAAGCATATATTTCTTATTTGTGTCATTTTATGAATCAATCTTGTTTTACCTTCCATTAGATCCTCTTGAAATATTGATCCCTGGCATTTAATATGCAAATTTGACCTTACCTTAATTTGATAATATGCTACACAACATAAGACAAAGTAATACTTTGTTTCTACATCTCCATTTCCACATATTTGACATAAGCTTACCTCCCAAGGCTCCTCGGGTTGTCCCCATCTCCTTGTTTCACATCTCATTATATGTGAGTTGGTTTAGTCGTGTTATTACTTACTTTCAAATGGTTTTGCGCTTTGATCTCCTCATGTATGTTGAAGTTGTCTATGTAGTGTTTTTTGTTTGGCATGTTTTCCCAAATTTCCCTTTCCATAACATTCTTGTACATTATTTTTAACGATTTTTTAATCGGTTGAGCACCTTTGCTCTTATATATCTCACTCTTCAAATTGTTTTCTACACTATTGATTCCATGTTTTCTTTCTCCTTTTCAACACATCCAAGTTGATTTAAACCATAATCATGTTGTTGTTCATAGGTGTCATTCTATATCGACACATAGTCACTATTTGATGTGCCTCAAACTATATTGGGTATAGTCTTATTTCAACTAAGGGTATCTCATGAGGGGTCTCATTTTTTACTCTTACATGTCTTCTTATTAAGGATTTTGCACTTCCTCAATCTGGTTACATTTGTTTTCGGAAACACTTGGTCACCATACCCCACATCCACAAAGGAGTATTAGGGTTATGAGCATTTCAAAGGATCATAGCAGTTGCAAATATCAAATGTCTATTGTTTTTGAACTATTTTCAATGGGAAAAATGCTTTCCAACCTCCTGTAGTGTTTCCTCATGCACATGTCCCAGCTTAGATTTTTAATTGAAGTCTAGCCCCAAATATTTATAGTTTAGGGTTATCTCTAGTGGTTCACCTCAACGTTGATTTGTGGTTGTAGTATTCCTTTTTTTAGGGAGAAAACTACTAGCATAATGGTGAATGTGTTCATGTTCATCCCAACCTCCTCGCAAAAGGAATCTACGAGCTTTAGGTTATCCTATAGGGTGTGTAGAGTCCTAGTTGTTAATGTCACATCATTCATATAGAACAAATCTTTATGATAACCCTCAATATTTTCACCTCTCCTTCGCCTTTATTGTCCATAAATTTCTCCAATTTATCTGTGTAAAGACCAAAAAGTATAAGGGAGAGAGGCAACCATATTTCACCCCAATGTCACTAATGATTCTTTTTTAAGAACCTGTGGTAGTTCTGATTTTAACCATTCCTTCCAATATAACATGTGTATTGTTTCTCTCCAACTATTCAAACAACAACTATTCAAAACCCCAATTCCACAAACATCTCCTATAGTTTCTCTCTCATGGCAATGTCTAATGTCTTTCTAGAATCGACAAAATAACATTATAGTTCTTTATGTTTTTCTTTCAAAGCATTTTTTACTAAGTATGAGAGAATTATCACTAGTGGAGTGCTTCAATTTGAACATCAATCTAAAGGTGATATCTTGTGCTCATATTCAAATTTGTTCCCACTAGTTCGAACAGATCCTGCCAAAAGTCACCGGTGAACTTGTTGTCCCGGTCACTTATTATGGTTTTGGGTAAACCATGCAGTCTGGAAACATCTTTAAAAACTAATGCAACAACTTCATTGTCTGATATAGTAGAGGTGACTGCAAATAAATGTGCAAACTTGGTCAACTTATCAACCACCACATATATGCTATCTTTTCCTTGGACATTCGACATCTTGGTGATGAAATCCATGGAGACACTTTCCCATTTCTATTCCCAAATAGGGAGGGGATGGAGGAGTCCAGCAGGACATGTGTGCTCCACTTTGTTATGTTGGCATGCAGTACACTTCCTCACATGCCTTAGAACATCTTCCTTGAGGCCCTTCTAGGTGAACCTCTCTCTTACCTTCTGGCATGTCTTCAAAAAACCAGGGTGGCCAGCCACTGGTGCAGTATGTGCAGCTTCTAGGATCCTGTTCTTTAGTTCTGATATGGGTACAAAGAAAATACTATCCTTGTAATAGATGAGGTCATTATGTACCTTGTATGCTTCATTTTGTATTACCCCATCCAAAATCCCTCATGCAAACTGATTTTTTGAGTATTTAGATCCCAACTGTACCTTCCATTCAATTAGCATTTGCAGCAAAGAGAGTGTGGGTTTGCAGGAAAGTGCATCAGCCACCACAATCATCTTTCCCTTCTTGTATTCAATGTCAAAGTCATAGGATTGGACTTTGCTTACCCATCCATTTTTATTGTCTGTCATTAAGCTCCTTTTGGGTAAGGAAGTGCCTTAAACTGTTGTGATCAGTCTTCACTAAGAACTTGCTTCCCACCAGATACTGCTAGAATTTGGTGAATGCATGCATGATGTCCAACATATCCTTTTCATAAATAGAATACATCCTTTCATGGGGCTGCAATTTTATGCTCTCATAGGTATTGGGATTCCTTACTTACATCAAAATAGATCCAATTCCTTCCCCCGACGCATCACACTCCAACACAAAAGGATTGGTGAAATTAGGAAATGCTAGCACCAGATAATTGCTCATTATTTACTTCAACTTATGGAAAGCTTGTTTTGCTTCCCCGTTCCAACTAAATGCCCCCTTCTTGGTCAAATTTGTCAAAGGTGCAGTGAAGTTGGAGTAACCTTTGACAAATTTCCAGTAATAGTTGCAAATGCCAATGAAGCCTCTCAACTCAGTGAGGTTTCTTGGGCTTGGCCAATGCAAGATGGATTTGATTTTCTCTTGGTGCACCTTGACCCCTTCTTGGCAAATCACATGGCCGAGATAGAGTAGTTTAGTCATGCCAAGCTCACACTTGGAAAGCTTAGCATAAAAATATTGATCTGCAAGTATAGTTAGCACACCATCTAAATGGCGCAGGTGCTCTTCCCATATCCTACTATAAATCAAAATATCATAAAAAAATACAATGACATACTTATAGAGCTTCTCACTGAACACCCTGTTCATGCAAGATTGGAAGGTTGTCGGAGCATTAGTCAAACCAAATGGCATGACCAAAAACTCAAAGTGACCAAAATGACAATGGAAGGTTGTCTTATGTATGTCATCCTCCCTCATTCTAATTTGGTGGTATCCCAATCAAAGATCTATTTTGGAGAATAATTTTGCTCCATGTATCTCATCAACCTGGGTGATTGGGTATCGATTATTTATGGTTTTCTTGTTCAAATCTCGGTAGTCTATGCACATTCTAATTGTTCCATCCTTCTTCTTTACCAGAACCACCAAAGAAGCAAAGGGGTTGTAACTTGGTCTAATGAGACCCAAATCAAGGAGTTCTTGATGGTATTCTCAATATCATCCTTGAATTTATTTGGATGCTTGTAGGGGTGAATTTTTATGGGAAGTGTACCAACTTCCAGCTCAATTATGTGCTCAATGCCACGGTCTGGTGTCCTTCCATGTGGGAGGTTTTAAAAAAACCACTTATGCTTGTGCAATAACTTGTTTATGTCTTTGGGCTTGTAGGAAGCATTGACAGAAGTTTCCTCAATGATTATTAGGTACTTAGCAACCCATTCAATGTCTTCATGTTTTAAGATATCCCTTATCCTGTGAGAAGAGACCGAGTGCTTTGGATAGGTGTTCATACTTGTTAGAACAACTTGTTTTCCTTCAGAGCCATTAAACTTCATTTTTAGGACTTGTTGATTCACAGTATGTTCACCAATGGAAAATAACCATTGGACTCCTAGCACTACATTGGTGTAAGCCACATCCACCACATAGAAAGTATTATTAACTGTATAGTCCCCAATGGTCACTTGCAGCTTGGGAATCCAAGTTTTGCAATCCAAGGAGTGATTCCCGGGGGTTATGACAATGAATCCATCAAAATATTTTGTGGGAATATTTATTTTCTCTACCATTGTTGTGTCAATGAAATTATGGGTGGCTCCTCCATCCACCAAAATGATAGCTTTTTGCCCTTGAACTACTCCTTTGAATTGAAGAGTATGAACTCTAGGTACCTGAGACAGAACAACAAATTTTAATATGATTGGTTGTGGTTGCTCCTCCTCTTCAGCTGATTCAAAATTTTATTCTTCTTCTACTTTTCAGCCAACATTCTCTCCTTCATCATCGTCTTCAGAGAAAACTTCAATATAGTGTGCTTTCCCCTTAGCACATTTATGGCCTGGAACCCAAGTTTCTTGGCAGGAAAAACAAAGGTTCTTCCTCCTTAGTTCATCGTGATCCTTGTAAGATTAATATTTCTTTGTAGGGGCAGGAAAGTTCCTCATTGGAGGTATTTGATTATGAAATTTATGGAGCATGGGGGTCTTGGGAAGATACTTGGTCCTTGAAATTTCATCTTGTAGGTCTCTAGTTATGCTCACCGATTCTTGCAAGGTTGAGGGTCGGTAAGCTTTCACTAATCCTTTCAAAGATTATGCCAATCCTTATATGAACAAAAGGATCAACCTAGCCTCTGAGATATCAGTGACCAACATTGCTAATATTTGAAATTCTGATATGTATGCTTCAGGAGTTCCAACTTGTTTGACATCTACTAATTCTCAGAAAGATATATCAAGATCTCTCCGATCAAACCTTTCTACTAATCTCTGGGTGAATTCTTCATAAGTAAACACTTGATCATGTCCCAAAGTCTTCATTCCATGAAACGATCAATCATTGGCCTCCCCATTAAGATGAAGAGGTTCCATCTTAATGGCATCCCTCTCAGCCATAAGATTCAATTGGAAGTAAGTGTCCAATTTCTAAATCCAAGAGTTTATTGTGCACTTGGAAGTGCCATCAAAGTAGGGTGGGGTGAACTTTCCAATGGCATGTCACAACTCAAAATTCTAATATGGAAACCTTTTAACTCCTCGGGACTATCCTCTATACTGAGTTTCACAAAATATTTTAAAGGAATATCCCTTATGCACTCCTCACTCAAGGTTTGATAGGCATCATACTTATCCTCCCATGAAGCAACTGATTCAGTATGCACTTCGTGGTCTTCTTTGGGATACTCCATGAAATTGGTCATGGTAGGTCGGGGCTGCAAGTTAGGTTCATATTTGAACTCAAGAGGACTATTATGAGGCCCTATTTTAGAGAAGATAGATTCACCCATGATCTTTGTCTCTTCAGGCTCGGAGCCAATGTTGCTCCCTTCTCCATCTTTGACACCTAACTACTTGGCTAGGAACTCTTTGGTATCTTGACCAAACTAAATGAAATTGGTCAAAATATCTTGCAGTCCTTTCAACATACTTTGTACAAAAAGTATAAACTGATCCTTCTCATCCATATCCCCGTGGAAACTCCCTTCCACAAAGCCAACTTCCTCGTCTTTGGAGGTCTTCCTTTTAGATTCTGAAATGAATTTTGGACTCATTAATGATTATCAAGAGCAGGTATGGAGGACCATGCTCTGATACACTATAATATCCCATATCTAAATTATATCTGAATATTAACTCTACAGCTGATATTTATTTAAAAGTGAAATAAAAATTTACAAGCTTGATGAGCACTTTCTTTTTACAATGAAAGACATAAGTAGTAATGACAAAGAAATTGAGAGTAGAAGAGGGTTAGCAGATGAAACTAAAGGGAAAGTTTGGATAATGAAATTTTAGATACATAATCACATGGATGTTGTTCCCTTTTAGGTTTCGAGCATCATCTATGCTAAAGTCTAGTCCCAGGATTCTGGGTGTCCCAACCGGTGTAAACTAAGATAGAAAAAACAATTCCAAGAAACCAAGGATTGTGGAAGGATTAGGTGACTAATGAGTCACTATCTAGGAATAAAATATCATTTTAAAAGGTTCATATCATTTCTGGAACATTTTGGAAGAGTTTGAAGGTGTTTGGGTAAAAACTAGGAATTTGACCTAGAGATTGCCTACGCAGAGGAGGTCACTCAAACACTATACAAACTCAACTAATTTTGTGTTTGTGAGTTGGGTTGGGTTTTGGGGTGAATTTAGAACCTACATCAACTTATAGAATGAAAATTTAATGTACATAACTCTCATAGCATTGAAAACAATAAAACTAGTTAATTTTAACTAGCGAAAGAGCATGGGTGAGTAAATGAAGATGAATTCCGGCTCTTTATTTTATCAAAACTGAAAATAATGATTATCATATGTTTATCAGTCTATATTAAACATCATCAAGCTCATATTTCATTATCATTTCCATTACATCAATACCAGTGCATCAAACTTACAATAAGGATCATTTAATGAACATTGGAAGGCCTCTTCCATGAAAAATTGGCATTATGGATTTCTTGAGAAGAAAGATTAATGTATATCAAATGTCAGAATATGAATAAGGATCTAAGAAGCTCAAAAAGGACTTGGAGGATCTGATATCCCTCAATGGTTCCCATAACTGAAGAATATTGGCTTGGAACCAACACCCGAGACCAATATGACAATCTTGAGAGCATAAGTGAGGTCTCCTTCACTAGAGCTCGAATTCCATGGATGGATGGCTGATATCTAAGCTTGAAATTGGTATTCAATGTATTCTCCTTGTCTCTCTATTTCTACACTGAAGAATGGAAGAGAAGAAAATAGAATGGAAAGCTCGGGGCGCATCACCTAAGGTGGTTGAGGCACACCACTCAGACAAGAAGCTTAACTTCACTCAACAACAAAAAATTAATGATAAAAAACTATGAAATGGAGTTGGAAGCATTATTTTATAGACTTTGAGAGACTTTTTGAGCAAGTCATCCACCTGTTGAGCAAGTTTCCCACTTGCAAATCGTAACCCTTGTTAGTTTTTCTAAGTTATTTTACTTAGGATCTTTATCTGAGAGAATAACAAGCACAACAATACATCAAATATACACAAGAGACACAGGACGCAAATATTTTAATCGAGGAAACCATAAAGGAGAAAACACCGCAAACTTCCTTAGAATAGTTTCGTCACAAAGATAAGAAGACAAGATAATAACCCAAGAACAATATGTCTGCAACAACTCTCTTTCCCTCCTCTTCCTCTCTCTCCTAAAGCGCACATAAGAGAGAAAGTGAAGTGTGTTACAAATGAGGAGGGAGCCTCCCTATTTATATTCTTCCATTGAGTTGTTAACTCAACCACTAGGTCGCCCAAGTTACTTGTGGGGCCTACCTACCTAAGAATACACATAAATACATTTTACTTTACTTAACCTGGAGACTATTTCCCTGACTTACAACATAGGGTTTACCTTAGTGACCATACACAATGATGACATCCCCAAAGGAGGAACACACGTCCCCGATGGGGGTACAACAATATACCGTAGTAATATACATTTGAATATCTTCCAAAGTTACAATTACAACAACACTCCCTCTTAACTAGGAAGGTATTCTCTCGCCACAGTCATCAACACATATGTTCATCATCACTGAGTCATCATCGTCGCTGCTACCATTGTCCTGATCTTGTCCAATCTGTCACATCTATCCATCATAGGAAGTTTCTACATATACAACCATTTTTCATGTTGGATGTAGGCCTATACCTCATCTAGGTCTTCATTATATCCATGAGCAAGCCATCGCGTAGGTATATACTAGGACCATTCTTTACATTGCCACTGCAATAACCTGTCTCCTATTGTCTTCTCGTTGTATCAAATCATCGTGTAGGTACATCCCAGGACCTTCTTTACATTTCCACTACAATAACCTACATTTCCTACCATCATCTTGTCGTCATCGCGTAGGTACAGTCCAAGACCTTATTTACATTTCCACAACAATAACCTGTGTTTCCTACCTTTATCTTTTCATATCCGGATCATCTCTTTTGTCCTGCATAAAACAAAACAAAGCACACAAATCACAACCCAAATGCATACCACCTTTGTTCTATCAACATAGGAACATGTCAGGATGTCACCAAGGCAATCCTACAGTACCACTATGTGAGAACCTTCAAGGAGCACAACTCAATGCATTACATATCTGCACGGTCAACTTGATTTCTATCAGTAGAACCGCCTAGGTGCACCTCCTCTTGCTTCAAGAACTTATCATCCCAACATGGGAACAAATATATATCACATATATGTAAGGACGAATTATGACCCAACAATCTGCTACACTAGGACCTTTTACGTTATTTTGGTCAACCTTAAGGGATTACATCTGAACAACCTGCGTCTAGGATATTTTTCGTTCAGATAACCTTCGGGGCGTATTACGTCCGAGTAACCTGCGTACCATGCCAGGGCTCATTCTTTACACTCATACAACCCACAGGGCGTATTGCATCCGAATAACCTATGTACCACGCTAGGACTCATTCTTTACATTCGGATAACCCGTCACATGACTGATTACATCCGAGCAACCTGCTACACCAGGCTTTTTCCTGCTCTGACAACCTATCTCATTTCCCATGTGAGATATCATGCATCATCTATTTTTAGCATAGAAAACACCAGGATTGATTACATTCAAGGATAACCTATGAGATTTGCCAAGACTTGTCCAAGGATAACCTACAGGACATGTACGTCTGAGCAACCTACGAGCTTTGCCGGGATGTTAGGCTTATACAACCTGTCTTCTCTAGCTATGCTAGAAGTCTCATTCTGTATCACGCCATGTCTTTCTCAAAAGTATTCGAACTTCACTCTGGCTATTTCTAGCATAGAATCACATCAAGACTCATCACATCCAAGGATAACCTGCGAGCTTCGCTAGGACTGATTACATCCGAGGGAAACCTACAGGATTGATTACATCAAAGTAACCTACAAACTTCGCCAGGAATTTTACACTTGGATAACTTGTATCTTCAACTATGCAAGAATTCATCACTCCCTCTTTTGAGGGGCCTCGATCTAGATCACATATTGGAGCTTCACTGCTCCTCTCTGAATCATACAAAAAATGCAAGTTAGATCAATCAAATCAAATGGTAGTTTAAAAAAAAACATACTAGCTCACAACTAGTCGAGCAAGTGGCAACATATTTTGCCTCGGTTATACTCAGGGCCATGCAGGCCTGCATCTTGCTAAACCAGTACACCATACTGGATCTCAAACTGAAGAATCAACCCAAAGTTCTCTTCTTCTTAGTGGCATTTCTTGACCAATCTGAATCAACATAACCATGCAAGTTATTCTTCTGATTTGTATCATACTTGAGCCCATACTCAATTGTACCCTTCAAGCACCTCACTACATGCTCTGCAACTAGGTGAACATGATTGGATCCGTCAGGAACTGGCTCAGGGTGTTCATAACAAAGCATATGTTTGGTCTCGTATTCATCAGATACATCAATGAGCCAATCATCTGACGATACATCATGGCATCAACCGTCTCTGATGAATCATCACACAGTAGCTTCAAGTTTGATTCCATAGGTGTGGCTATCGCCTTGGTTCAGTATTCTGAATTTCTTTAGATTATCCACTGCATACTTTCCTTGAACAAGGAAAATCCCATCTGTATTCTACCACACCTCCATGCCTAAGAAGTAATTCATCATCCCTAGGTCTTCATCTCGAACTCTGTAGCAAGTCTCCTCCTTGTATATTTAATGAGTCCCTCTTCACCTGTTAGGAACAGGTCATTGACATATAGTAGGAGCATCACTGGTCTTCTGCCTTCAACCATGAAGTAAAGGTTGGAATCCAATTTACTCTTAGTAAATCCTAGGCCCATCAGTAAGTTGTCCATCTTGTTGTACCATGTCGAACTTGAGGATCTTCTGCAGTCACTCCCTCTAAAGCATAGTATCATCCTCCCTCTGCATTTTGTACTCTATGTATCAAAACATTTAGTATGGAGTGGCAAGTATCTTCCTCTGCTACTTATCTTCTATGTATCCATCTAATGTCACTGGATACCAAGTTCCTCTATCTTGAACTTTGTTGAAAAGTTCCTCTCACACCCATCTGTAAGCTTTTCATCCTCTATAGGCTTTCACCTTCAACCTTGTAGCAAAGGTTAAGGTCTTCATCACTCTAGGTGATATTCAAGCTCCTCATGTAACTGTATGTGCTATCCCATGGGTGCCTTCTGAGCTCGTATAGGGCCTTCTTCAATTTGCACACATGAGTCTACCTATCATGTGTCTCAACTCCCAGTGGCTTCTTTACGTACACTTTCTCCGCGACTACACCTTTCAACAATGTTGTCTTGATAACCAACTAGTGTGTCTCCCATCTCATACCTACACGTATGGATCTGTTGGAAGTGTACCTCGCAACTGGTGCAAATGTCTCCTTGTAGTGTATTCCTTCTTTCTGTTAGAAGCCTCGTGCTATGAATCTTGCCTTGTATCCCTCAATGTTGCCATTTTTTGCATCCTTCATATTGTAGATCCATATGGAAGACATTACAAACTTCCCTTCGGGTCTTGGCATCGCATCCTAGACATCATTCCTCTTGATCAACTGGTACTCTTTGATCATAGTCTCCTTCCCTTTCTTCTTGGATACTTCTTCATAGCTCGAAGGCTCTGCATCAATGATGCCGCTCAATAATGTCACATAACTGGAGTGTGCCTAAGGCCTCTTGATTTCTTTGGAAGTCTTGTCATACTATTTTTCATCTTGGATGATTTCTCATTCCCAATATGGTCTTCATCTCTCGAGGTGGATCTACTGTTCTCTTTATATTCTTCTGAAGCTATTTCTTTCGCCACAATGTCTTTGACCCAAGAAGCTTTAGGTTCCTCTTCTAAACTGTCGTTACTTATTCTTCGGAATAATCTACAAGTAAAGTTTAGTTGCAAGATTAGAAACAACTCATAATTTCCAAAACATATTAATAGTGACAAATATATGTCACATAATCATGCAACTATCTTAGCCAATGCTACAACATTCATCCATATCCCGTACAAATACAATAACTTCTAGATGCCTTCTAACCCAATGTTATTACGAGTGTGTACTACTCCTAATATTTCAGTAAAGATGTTTCAATCTAGATAAGTAGCAATGGAATGTTGTATAACATCATTGACTTCTTACCTGTCATGTGCAATTCAATAGAAAACATGCATAATACATCAATTGAATATAAACAAGTGCACAACCAAACAATATCATGAAATGCCAATTGAATACTTATATTTATCTGTTTGGTGGGTAGAGTCCTTCTTGGTCCTTCAACTTCATCATCTTCTTCATTCACAACTGCATCATTTCTTATCCAAATGTTGGGATGGATAAGAGGTTCTTCACGAGTTGAGTCCTTCATATTCCTCATCGGTTAAGGAATCTTCTTTGAATTGTGAGAGATTGATCTTTAGTTTCTCTCGTCTTCTCTTCTCTTATTGTGAGTCGAGCTTCTTCTTGTGTGCACTCTTCCCAGAGTCTGTTGAAGGTAATCAACTTCCTTCTGGCAGACATTCCTCAAATGAATGAATCCCATGATCTTGGGAGGACATTCAAGGTGGTTATAACAATATATTCTTCTTCTTCTATTGCTTCGTCATAACATCGAACACTTCCTTTTGGTGTCTTCAAGGATGACACATGAGGGATGAGATGATCTTTAATAGAATCTACAATGATTCTCTTGGCTCTAGCATTAATCTCATCTCCGTCGGGATCTTAGAACTTCCTTATTGAAATACTGATCCAAGTCATTTTCTTCAAGGATTAGGGAGGTCTTATACTTCCATACTCGAAAGTTGTCAACTTTGTTAACACTTCTATTTGACCAAGGAGAATGAGACCATGGTGGAGAAAAAATATGTCTTTCGAGCACTTCGGTCAAAGGATATAGTATATGAGTATGATGAAGGTCTAAATGTCGATCAGGTTGCCAAAGATCCTAGGCTGCGAGGACGGAAAGAAGAAAATCTGTGGCTAATGCTCCCTCCGCCCTTCAAAACATGCGAGGGGGATAAGAGAAGTTCGAGCCTTTAACCCGCTGCACAGATCAGAGGTTGTGAAGTGGTCCCAAGCAGATCTACGGTTCACGATAGATCCGCCATGTGAAAGCGCATGCCAGTTAAGGGAAGGGAGGCTGGCGGAATCATGAATAATCCTCTCGATCCGACGGTGGGGGACAGAGTCGCATCACATCAATGGATGTGATTGATTCCATAAACCAGAAACCGCGCGGCAAATAAGCTCAAAACGTCCGGCGGAATGGGTATGTGGTGGTCAATCCGACGGCCGAAGATCAGAGGCAGAATAGATCGACGGCCATTATGGAGTCCGCAGGGTGAAATCGCACGAGGGATAAGCCCCGAGGTGTCCAGCGGAATGGGTATGTGTCGGATGATCGGACGGCCGAGGATCGGCAACGGAGTGGATCGACTGCTATTACGGATTCCGGAGGTCGAACTTGCACGACGGATAGCCCCGAATTGCCCGGCGGAATTGGGTACGTCGATGATGATCCGACGGTGCGCGATTAAAGACATATCGCATCGACGGTTAGGAGCAATTCCGCTGATCAAACTTGCTCGACGGTTAAAGCGAAGGAGCCCAACGGAATTCGGTGGGTGCCACATGATCCAACGGCCCACCTGTAAAGAGGTATCAGATCGATGGATGAGGGTGAGTTCGGGACTCAGAGTTGCACGATGGTTAAAGTCGGAAGGCTCAGCGAAATGTGGGACGTGGCATTTGATCCAACGGTGGAGGATGAAGGCACGTTACATCTATGGTCATGAGTGATTCCGGGACGGAGACTTGCACGGTGTTTATCGCCAAGGCGCTTGACGGAATAGGACACGTGGTGCGCGATCCGAGGGCCAGGAGTTTGCGAAGGATCAGATCAATGGTGGGTAATGGATCCGAAGAAGAAAGATACGCGGTGGATAGTAAGTGGTAGTTGCGGAGAGTAAATGATCTTCCACGTGGCGAATGATGATAGGCTCCGGGAACAAAAAGGCTTATAAAAGCGAAGGGTTGACCTCGATCATTGTTATTTTATTCGCTCGGGACCGGTGAAAAGGACCGGCCTGTCTGGAAGGTTCCATCTGTCAGTTTTCGGCTCCTATTCAGCAAGTGCAGACACGCTTCGAGCACGCGCCGCCACAGTAAACCAGGTAACACTGAAGCCCAGTAATTCTGTAATTCCTCCTACAAGTTACCAGTGTGAAATTCAGTAATGGACCAGAGAAAAGAGGTTCAGGTGTCGGGTCAAGTTGTAGACGATAGGGAAGAGTTCCTAGTTGATAGAGATAGGAATGTCTGTGACCCCTTCCTTTCTGTGGGGAGCGTGTCTGATAGTAAAGAAAGGTTGTGGTATCACCACTCGCAGGGGAACGATGTGCTGAATGTGTGTAGGTCTTTCCTGTACTATTGAGCAAACCCTCCACTTTCCAGAATTCGCAGAATGGTGTGCCTCAAATTATTCTCCATCTCAAAGAGTTATTGTCAGTCGGTCTGCGTCCAAAGTATTATGTAGAGTCGACGCTGTGGTCATTCGAGAAGTCCTTAGTTTGCCGGAAAATTATCCAGACAGCCGTGAAGTTATAAATGAGTCAATCCTGGTCGAGTTGTATAAGAAGTCCGAAGCCGAAACCCGCTGTAAGTTATTGTCAAGCTTGTTAAAAGATGGTCAGTCTGTAGATGGTGTATCCATACCCTACCCCGTGCATATGTTCAAGATTGAAGTTCAATTGGTCATTTCTTTGGTATGTCAAGTACTAGGTCTAGATGAAGATTGTCATGTGGGTGAGGTCGTTCTCGGATTTTTGTTGAGAATGAATTCCTCCTTTTCTGAGTCCCAGTCAACCCCGGTTTTTAGTTTAGACGAATATCTGCCTGAGTCAATTCACCTTCAGCTAAGCGAGTTCCCTAAAGTCCAGTTTTTCAGGTTCCAGACTTATTTGCTTAATATGCTTATGTGTTCTAATGTCTCAGAGTTGAAGTTCCTGAGTACCCTGTGTTCCCCTGATTTACCTAATCAAATCAGCATGATCGAATTTGCCAATTCGATCATGTCTGAGATATACAAAATGCTGTTCGATGAAGAATTACCCCGGGTCCTAGATGAAATGAGAAGCTTGATGCAGTCTTCGCCAGAAGAGCGGGTTGGAGATTGGTTTTTGTACAGAGATCATACCGTGTTGAGAATATATGGCTTCACAGGTCAGCCTGATAGGCTACCTTCCTTTTTGACCCCTAGAGTATTCGCATTGGAGTTCATGCGACAGAGATTGTTGTCCGAAGAGGAACATTTTTGTGCCTTCAAGAAATTTTCGAACATCAAATTTCCGGTTAAGGTTGGCACCTTCATTTTTAAAAGCAAGGGTGCCTTGGTTTTTACAGAAAAGTTGCTGGAAAATATGGAGTTCATTAAAGAGTCGAGTGCAAATTATGACCCCCACCAAGTAATTTCATTGAGAAAACAAGCTAACAGGAATAAACCCTTTGAGCATCAAGCTGTTGAGGGGTTAGCTAAGATGGCTAATTTACTGCAGTTTACTGATGAGACCAAGTCCAATGAGGAGACACATCCTGCACATGGTACAACAATCCAAATCTACGAAGGTGTCAGTGGTGCAGTCAAGAGGAGTTTGTCCGATGCTGACAGTATGGAAATAGATGACAAGGCTTCCCGTAAAAAGGCAAAGCTACTCGAGGGTAGCGAGACCGTAGATGATGAGGTTTTGGGTGTGTTCAAAAGAGTTGCCCTAGTCCCCAGGAAGGCAGTACAGATAAACCAAGTTTCTTTTAAAAGTTCAGAAGGTGATGCAGACAGCCCAGACTCCAGTCCCTTGTTTAAGTCTAAAGAGCAGCTCAAGAGCAGCTACATGGAAAAGAGAAAGCAGTCCCTGGAGGAAACGAGAAGTCTGCTACCAAGGGTAAGAATCTTGTGCAATTCCAAAACGTCTCTAGTTTCGGCTAGAGATGCTGAGAAAAACACTTTTAAGATGGCCATAGTGAATGATAAAAGGATGTCTGAAATAGAAGTCAGGCTGGACAAAATCAGCACCCCTGACAAAATTCAGCTGCATAAACAAACAAGCGACATCCTCTACTCAGATTTATTGTAGGCCATGGTGAGGATAAACAAATTACAGGTGTTGGTAGACAAATTGGAAGTCCAGTTAAAGCATGAGAAAGTGGAAAATAAGGCAAATGTTATTCAGGTAAGAAAACTGCAAGCAGACCTTGCTAGCTCAAACAATACCCAGGCTGTCAAAAAGCTGCTAGAAGAGAAAGATAACGCGCTCCAGGTTTTGAAGAAGAGGTTGAAGATGCCAGGCTCAGAACATGTCCAATCAGCTGAATTGCTAGCCCTCCAGGAGGAGAAAGATAAACTCCATCAGGAGATGATGGAATACAAGGGAAAAGCTGGAGAGCTCCAAGAGGAAAAGAATAAGTGGGAAGCCGAAAGGGAGGAGCTGCTATCCCAAATCTCCGTGTTGAAGAAAGATCAGACTGAAGAAAAGGAGATAATGGAAGAGCTAATGAGCCAAAACCCTACCGGTGATGACCTATCTATTGTAAACATCCAGAAGCCATTAGCTGATTTTTCTGCAGATGACCTGTTGGTGTCCATGTCTCAAGTGAGTTTGAAGGAGGAAGCAATTAAGTAGTTGAAAACTGAGAATGAAAAGATGAAGGCCGAATTAACTAAGGCAAATGAAAACAAAAAGCAGATCTTGCAGGAGAAGCACCAGTTACAGAAAAAGATTGATGAATTGAAAGAAAAATGCATCGGGAAAGGCCCTCTTCAGGGGGCGAAACATATTATCTGGGATAGCCTGACCATAGAAATCACCAAATTCCGGCATTACTTGAGTTTTATTGATGATTTGTGTACAATGACAGAGTTGGCCCAACAAAGACTGCAGCTGGTAAATGAACACATGGCAAGAAGGCCCCTCACTACAGCTCAAAATTCATTAAATTTTCTGAATTCCCTAACACACCAAAAGCTGCATGACATGGGCATAAAGGACAGAATCTCAATAGTGCTATCAGCGAAGAAGATTATCAACAAAAACCATTTAATGAAGATTGTCCTGGATAAGTCAGAAGAATTGCGTGCGCAGGTAAATAAGTTCAGACAGGAGTTCAAAGGGCTGTTCGAAGAGGGATTACCGTGCTTCTGGGACGAAGCAGGCAAGATACTCCCGCCTGAACATTATCACCACCTGCTTGTCCGGGCTTGCATGGACCACGCGAAATTTAACAGCTTGGAGAAGAACCTGACAGGGCAGACCATAGTAGACATGTTAGCAGAAGATTTCGAAGTCCTGCAAAATTTCGTCGTTATCAGAGCCAGATTGCCCAAGAAATCTTACGAAGCATATATGGAGCTCGAGGTAGCTATTCGGGAGATGATGGAAAGTGACACCCCAAGTTCAGAGCAATGGAAAGCTGTAGAGTGGTTTGGGAAAACAAGGTATATTCCTCCCCCCTAAGAACAGGTGTCAGGTGCTGAAGAGCTGATGGGCAAAAGACGTGGAGTTGTTGGGGCAAAGATTCGGAGCTGATTGGGCAAAAGACGTGGAGCTGTTGGGGCAAAGATTCGGAGCTGATGGTGCAAATTTTGTTATCTAGATGATTTGTACTTAGTGGTCTGTTAGGAATGGAGTTGTAACAACTTCCTAGTGGTGTAGGAAATTCAGTTACAAACTCTAATTTACGCCGACCATTCTGTTATTGATCTGTTGGAGGAAGACTTATTGTTTAATCTATATATTTGTATCTTTTTATGAGATGGGGGTTGGAACCCATCGAATGAAGTAATTTGTGGAGAACATATCTGTCTTATTTTTGAATACCAAAATGAATGCATGAGAGTTCTTTTTCAGAGATTCATGTATCATTGACGTTGCAGTCCGTGCTTTCTTTCTTTGTGTGATTGTAATTTTTCATGTGTAACACTCCGTTCTGTTTTTCTTTCGTATCTGGAACATAGTGTTTGATGATTAGAATTCATATACTTATGCTCTATTCATCATTTCAGGTATTATATGATTTTTATTCTACTAAAGTTGATATGGAATTCGTCTTAGACGCTCTGTATTGATGGGCTGTTCCCTCGTCTCTTCTATTTCACCTTGACAAATGAAATGATTGCAATTATGTGATTATCTTGCCTTTGGAAAATCCTGTGTATGCATTTTGGGGATATTTTTATATGTATATGACTCCGTTGCCCAATGGATATGTGATTGTTTCAACCAAATGAATAAACCTTTAAATATTGTTACCATTTAGTCTTGCAAAGTTGTAAAGTTCATATTGAGAGATCCCTCTCTGGAAGAGAATACCAATATATTTCCTAAAGTGGTTTTGCTGTTACCTCGGGGTGTACCTTTTCACAACCTGGGTACATTCTGAGTGCTAACAAACTTCACCAATCTTGTCATCAAGTTGGGTGTGATTAGTCATTTTGAAATGAGAACCTCAAATGGAAATAGCAAATATTTAGATCTTATCGATTTGAGGTGTCCGACCTAGTTCCAAAGTTGGTTGATATAGGGTTTGTCAGAGAAACCCTAATTTTCCAAACTTGGAAGTTCAAACTTATAATTGGACAGAAATATGGGCCTCTTCAAGGTGAGCTGTCCAATGTACTCCTTTTTAAAAACATTGGTGGGAAGCTCCCAGAACAGGAAGCCCCAGTTTTCCAATTTCTTCTCTAGAAATGTCTAATATCGATTTGCTTGAATATCTAAATTTTAGGCTTCTTATAGTCCAAAACTTTGCAGTGAGATAACATGATATGTATTCTTTCCAACCCCACAGGTTAGAGCACAATTGGATTATCCAAGTGGGACTTATGTTGAGTTTCCCAAGGTGACTGTTTTGGGGATTGTTCAACATAACAAACTTATATGAACTGCCATGTGTCACTGTTTCACATTCTGGGTTTGAAAAGAGGACCACTGAAACTATAGTCCGTGGCCTACCTGCAACATCTTTCTAAATTTTATTTGGACCTTCCTATCCTGAGATATAGAAATTCTCCCTAGGTCACATGCTTATGACTATATTCTGGAGGAGGCTGGAACCATGATTTGGAGGAATCATATCTCCTAAAGTATAGTGAATTTGAGGCTGAAACTTTCACAAAAGGTACAATGATATTTCCTCTTTGACATGTAAAGTTGTTGGCTCATTATCCTTCTCCAATATTGAGTTGTAGTGAAAGTTCCAAGATGGCTAGATTCAGTATTCTAGGGTTTTCAAGCATGAAACCTTAATTTCCAGTAGCTGTATTTCGGCTGCATAGTGCCTTCTTTTAGGGTGGCTCTGAAATCATGTTAGTTTTTCTATGTTATTTTACTTAGGATAATTATCTGAAAGAATAACAAGCACAATAATATATCAAAGATACACAAGAGATACAAGACACCAAGATTTTGATCGGGGAAACCATAAAGGAGAAAACCTCGCAAACTTCCTCAGAATATTTCCATCACAAAGATAAGATCACAATATTATAACCCAAGAACACTATGTCTGCAACATCTCTCTGTCCCTCCTCTTCCCCTCTCTCCTAAAGCGCACATAAGAGAGCAAGTGAAGTGTGTGACAAATGAGGAGGGTGCATCCCTATTTATATTCTTCCGTTGAGTTGTTAACTCGACCACTAGGTCGCCCAGGTTACTTGTGGGGCCTACCTACCTAAAAATACACATAAATACATTTTAATTTATTTAATCTAGGGATAATTTCCTCAACTTACAACAGAGGGTTTTCCTTAGTGACCATACACAACGATGTCATCCCCAAAGGAGGAACATACATCCTTGATGGGGGTTCAACAATATACAATAGTAATATATATCAGAATATATTCTGAAGTTACAATTACAACAACAACCCTAAGTCTTGAGTGCGCCCTCCTTGAGGAAATTAGCAAGTTCAACCTTAAGATGATGTTTTCATGCTTGCATCACTCAACTAAAGTGGAAACTGTGACCTCCTTGACCAAAATTTTCCAGCTTTAGGACTGTCTGCTTTTCCTGCACTTTCTTCTTTTAAAACTGCCTTGTTTTTCCTTGCTTTTGACAATTGCCATCTTTTTTTGACATATTGATTTTTCCATTTTTTTACGGTTGCTATTTTTTCATCTTAGGCAAGTTGGATTGCCTAATGCACCCTCCTAACTTGGAAACTCAGTCCCACTTGTCATTATTTATCATATTAATTAAATAATTACATAAACAACAAAAATTTAGAAATTAACCTAGTACATGCCTTCAAAATATTAAATAATCAAAATTCCCTAGGAAGACTTCATTTAATTATTTTAAAACCCCTTAGGCACTTGACATGGTCAACACTTAATGTCCTTAAGGGAGGGACATGAAATTAAGATGGATCTCTACCAATTCATTTTATTGTTATATTATTTTTAATGTTAACATTTTTATTATCTTATGTTTTCATATTTTCATGTCTATATTATGGTTTCAATTTTCCTTTTACTTTGATTTGTGAATGTTATGATACACGTCTCATTAATGTTAAACCTAACTTCTCTCGACGTAACTAGGAAAATGATTTAAAATATATTATTTATATAAAAATATGGTGTAATCATAGGACTCAAATTATGGAATTCATCCACCCCACTAGCTCTCTCCCCTTTGCTCTACATCAAGGCTTAGTTTCCCCATCGACTGTACTCTCAAGCATATGTTTCATATTTGTGTCATTTTATGTATCAATCTTGTTGTACCTTCCATTGGATCTTCTTGAAATATTGACCCATGGCATTTGATATGCAAATTTGACCTTGCCTTAATTTGAGAATATGTTACACAACATAAGAGAAAGTAATACTTAGTTTCTACATCTCCATTTCCACATATTTGACATAACCTTACCTCCCAAGGCTCCTCGAGTTGTCCCCATCTCCTTGTTTCACATCTCATAATATGTGAGTTGGTTCTTAGTTGTGTTATTACTTGCTTTCAAATGGTTTTGCGCTTTGATCTCCTCATGTATGTTTAAGTTGTCTATGTAGTGTTTTTTTTGGCATGTTTTCCCAAATTTTCCTTTCCATAGCATTCTTGTACATTATTTTTTCACGTTTTTAAAATCTGTTGAGCACCTTTGCTTTTAGATATCTCACTCTTCAAATTGTTTTCTACACTATTGATTCCATGTTGTCTTTGTCCTTTTCAACACATCTATGTTGATTTAAACCATAATCATGCTGTTGTCCATAGGTATACATAATCACGATTTTATGTGCCTCAAACTATATTGGATATAGTCTTATTTCAACTAAGGGTATCTCATGAGGGGTCTCATTTTTCACTCTTACATAGCTTCTTATTAATTGTTTTTCACTTCCTCAAGCTAGTTCCATTTGTTTTTGGAAACACTTGGTCCCCATACCTCACATCCACAAAGGAGTATTGGGGTTATGAGCATTTGAAAGGAGCGTAGCAGTTGCAAATATCAAACCTCTATTGTTTTGCAACTATTTTATAATGGGAAAAATTCTTTCCACCCTCCTGTAATCTTTCCTCATGCACATGTCCCAGCTTAGATTCCGATTGAAGTCTAGCCCCAAATATTTATAGTTTAGGGTTATCTCTAGCGGTTCACCTCAACGTTTATTTGTGGTTGTAGTATTCCTTTTTTTAGTGAGAAAACTACTAGCACAACGGTGCATGTGTTCATTTTCATCCCAACCTCCCCACATAAGGAATCTACGAGCTTTAGGTTATCCCATAGGGTGTGTAGAGTCCTAGTTGTTAATGTCGCATCATTCATATAGGAAAAATATTTATGATAACCCTCGATGTGTTCACCTTTGGTTCGCCTTTCTTATTCATAAATTTCTCCAGTTTATCTATGTAAAGACCAAAAAGTGTAAGGGGGAGAGGCAACTATGTTTCACCCTAATGTTTCTAATTATTCTTTTTAACAACCTTTGGTATATCTGATTTTAACCGTTCCTTCCCATATAACATGTGTATTGTTGCTCTTCAACTATTTAAAACCCAAATTCCACAAATATCTCCTATAGTTTCTCTCTCATGGCAATGTCTAATGTCTTTCCGGAATTGAAAAAATAACATTATAGTTCTTTGTTTTTTTTGTTCAAGCATTTTTGCTAAGTATGAGAGATTGATCACTAGTGGAGTGCTTCAATTAAAATTTGGATTGTCCTTAAGTTCTTTTGAAGAGATTAAAAAAATGTCTTTCGCCCTTCTTGTCCATACATTTCTCTAGTTTATCTATGTAAAAACCAAAAAGTATAAGGCAGAGGGGCAACCATGTTTCACACCAATGTCACTACTGATTCTTTTTTAAAGACCTTTAGTAGTTTTGATTCTAACCTTCCTTCCCATATAACATGTGTATTGTTGCTCTCCAACTATAAACCCCAATTCCATAAACCTCTACGATAATTTATCTCTCAAGGCAATGTCTAATGTCTTTCTAAAATCAACAAAACAACATCATAGTTCTTTATGTTTTTTTTTTCAAGCATTTTTTATTATGCAAGTATGAGACAATGATCACTAGTGGAGTGCTTCAATAAAAAATTGGGTTGTCCTTTAATTCTTTTGAAGAGATAAAAGAATACATCAAGCAACAGCTTTTTGAAATTAAGATGTATCTCTACCAATTCATTTTATTGTTGTATTATTTTAATGTTGCCATTTTTATTATCTTATTTTTTCATATTTTCATGTCTATATTATGGATTTCAATTTTTCTTTTACTTTAATTTGTGAATGTTATGATACATGTCTCATTAATATTACACCTAACTTCTCTAGACGTAACTAGAAAATTATTTAGAATATATTATTTATATTAAAATAATTATCAGTCTGAAAATTAGTTTCACATTTTTATCCCATACATAATGATGACGAAAAGGAGATTATTTATAAACAATAACTTTTCCATCTAAATTTTGAATTTGAGTTACAATTTTTTCCTTGGAAAATACTACTCATTTCATTAACTGAAATAAAACACATTGTACAGAGACTTATAAATCATGTCTTCCCATACATTCCTCTATGAGGCATAAAAAATATTGCAAATAATGAAGCATAAAAAAAGGTGGCTAATTGATACATAGGTACAAACAACCAGTCATCTAGATTAAAAGATAAATTTCTGCTCCAAAAGAGATAGATTACAACCATAAATGGAACAACTATAATCATATCAAAAACAAAAAGTTCTCACATAATAGGTATTAGCATTCTATCACAAAAGAAGTCACGAGTGAGAGACTTCGAGGTGCTAGTAAAAACCAACATTATCATGTATATGGTCTAGGATCATGCTCTATTAAGTTATCATTGTTCTACTCCCATGTATGACTCATACCTTCAATCTCATGAAGACCAAGTTTTGAAAGTCGATCAACTTATGCCTTCCTTTATGTGAATACATGTTGGAAGCTAATATTATGAAACTTCTCAACAAGTCTAATCATCTCAAGATGGAGAGAAGGTGTATATTCTTTGTAGGTTTCTCTTCCTTTCCCATTCCACTACAAGTTGTAAACCACCAAAAACATGCTCATTTTGAGTACTGTTAACAAGGGCAATCAATAAAGTTAGCTTGAAAGACATCATTTATGTAGTGTTGTTTGAACATGAGCCTAATCCAACTGCATGTTTATAACAATGTGAGTCTGGATTCTCATAATCACGATCTTTCCTCATCTATTCAGGAGCATCAACCACATATTTTCCTCCAATTAATCATTTCTTCTCTAGATCTCATTAGTGTTCCTATCATACAAATGGGGGATGACTATTAAATCCTAGATGCTGGGAAGGGTTCGGTTCAAGTTGAGCATGGAGTGTTCAATAATGTCCTATATGTTCCTTCCTTAGTAACAAATATGTTGTTTGTATATCACATCACCCATACAGGTTCACTAAAGCGAGTTTTATTTGAACCTAACTTGGTTGATATCTCATATATCTCCACTGGGAATATGATAGCAAAACGAGCTGCAAACCATGCGTTCAAGCCATATGAGTTCTCACATTTTATTCCCTACTCACACCAAAGTTCCCTATTAACTCATGCTAATGAAATAAGAATAGTTCGGCATGAGATATTCAGCCATTTGAATTTTAAATATCTCCAACAGCTGCACAATGAAGAGATTATTGAGGGATTTCCTCTCATCAAGTCCTCTCAAGGTGTTTGCAATGGTTGCTTGGTAGGTAAGCACCCAGAGCGAAGGTATGAAGTTGGGAAGGAAAGAAGAGTTGCCTCTTCACTTGAATTGATACATAGTGATATCTTTGGACCAATGCCTACAACATTTATGAATGGATCCAAATACTTTCTAACCTTCATTGATAACTACTCCATGTATTGTTGGATATACTTTCTTAATAATAAGTCTGAGGTCTTTGAAACTCCAAAGTTTTCAAAGCCTTAGTTGAGAACACTCTTGGGAAGAATATCAAACCACTCAGGTCATACAATGGAGGTGAGTGCATCAAAAGAGAGTTTCAACATTTGTGTGCTTTAGAAGGTATTCATATGCAACATTTAGTCCCATATACACCACATCATAATGGCGTAGATGAGAGGAAGAACCGATCATTGAAAGAGATGACTATCAACCTTCTTGAAGAAAGAGATTGTCCATCATATATGTGGGATAAAGTAGTGAACTGTGATTTGTACATTCAAAACAAAGTAGCTCACAAGCAAGTTGTTGGGATCACTCCATTCTAATCACTAATGTGACATAAGCCTAATGTCTCACATCTGAGGGTTTTTGGATCCAAAGCATGGGCCATAATTCCATCTGACAAGAGGAAATCCTTCCAACCTCAAAGTAGAAAATGCATTATGCTGGGATATGCAGATGATACAAAAGATTACAAGTTGATGGATATTGCAACCAGAACATGATTCATAGAACGGAGTGTCCAATTCAATGAAAATCCATTGCATGATCTACAACAAGCTGAAGAGGAAGTTATAAATGCTCAATCTATTCCATTTTCATATGATTATGTTTCTACTAATGTTTCAGATTTGGATTCCAAAGATGAGGACCAAGAGGAACCAGATCTTGATTTTGAGAATGAATATCAAGAATATCCATATCCATATCCTACTCCTGCTCCCAATCCAAGGCCTAAATGGGATCAAAAACTCATTGAAGTTGCTTGGGATCCATCTGACAGAGGGAGAACCAAATCTCAATTTTAGGATGAGAACCATGTGCTTTGTCATGCATATACACTTCTCCTAGAGAGGTGCTACATGATGTTGGGGTCTGGTCGATAGTCCTACAAGGATTTTTCCATGATCCCAGGTGGAAGGAATCCATGGATGATGAACATGATTCACTACAGAACAACAAAACATCGGAGCTTGTCTCCTTACCTTCAAGGAGAAAGCTTGTCCAATGCAAATGGATCTAGAAAACCAAACTAGCAGCAAATAGATTTACTACCAAGTACTAGTCTTGGTTAGTTGCAAAGAGGTGTTCGCAAGTTCATGGGTTGGAGCACAATGAAACATTCTCCCCTACTTCCATAATGGAATCCATAAGGATGGTTTTGGCCATTGCAGCTTCAAAGAAATGGGAGGTACATCACATGGATATGAAGAGTGCCTTCCTTCATGGTGACTTGGAATAAGAGATCTACACGAGACAACTTAAGGGGTACATTGAATATTCATCCTTGGTTTGAAAACTAATATGGGCTCAAGCAATCCCCAAGGGCATGATATGCCAAGATGGATGCCATCTTACTATCACATAAATTTGAAAGGTACAATTCTGACTGCAATGTCTACATGCAACATAAGGGAGGTTTCTTATGATTGATTGTATTGTATGTGGATGAATTTATCATTACCGGTGGCTTAGCTGCTGGATTGAGGGACATCAAGTCAACCTTGAGCAAGGCATTCTCCATAATAGATCTAGGGCTTCTAAGGCAGTTTATTGGCCTTGAAGTGAATAAAAAAGATTTGGGGATCATGATTACTTAATCTAAATACATAGGTGATTTACTCAAGAAGTTACATATGACTTAGTGTAAAGCATCATCTTGCCCCTTCCTATCTGGAATCAGATTGGAAGAAGCTGGTTCTACACCCCCAATTGATAGTACTCTCTATAGACAGTTGATTGGTATCTTATTGTACCTTACTCATTTGAGACTAGACTTGTCATATGTTGTGAGTGTTGTTTCTAGGTTCATGTAGGAGCCACATGAGCATCATTAGAAGGAAACAAAGCACGTCTTGCATTATGTGCATGGTACCAGAGATTTTGGGATTCGTTATTCTGCTAGTTCCTAGTTAGATCTGGTTGGTTTTTCCAATTCATATTGGGATGGAGACAATACTAATAGAAAATCTACTTTGGGATTTGTGTTCTTGTTTGGATGTTGGACAAGCAAGAAGCAAGCAGCTCTTGCCCTCTCTTCAGCTGAAGCAGAGTATCGAGGGCCTATAAGTGTAGTTATTCAGGAAGTTTGGCTACATGGGATCCTGACAGAGTTTGGAATTCACACTTCTCCTTTAGCAGTAATTTTTTATGATAGTCAAAGGGCAATTAAAATTTCCAGTGATCCAATATAGAAGCAGCGAACCAAAACATAGTAGTCGATATGCACTACATCTAGGAACTAATGCATAATAAGACTATCATTGTGCATTACTGGCCTACAGAGGAGCAAGTTGCAGACATATCCACAAAATATTTCACTTAAAATAGATTTGTTTATCTCAGATCTCTTCTTGGGTTGAAAGTTTGATTCATTTTTAGTTCTTGGTTCACTGTTCATTTTGAGAGAGGGGGGGGGGGGTTCCCATGAGGTTTTCCCCATTTCCTCAGCTTATTGAGCAGTTACTCTTTTTGCATTAGATTGTATGGGTGACTTTTGGTCTTAGTTGTCAGGGACTAGGTTGTCCCAATTTTGATTAAGGGGGAGTGCTAGGATTATTGTAATCCTCCCTTGTCCACCATAGTCTAAATGCCAATTTTCTAGCTTAGGAATATGTTTCCACTTCATTAGTGCCATGGAGAAGTTATCTGGGCCCCACCTACCACTTGTTGTGCCACTTTGCATGATTTGGGAGCTCTAGATACCAATCCCTATATTTTAGGATCCCACATTGAGTCACGAGATTCCCACCATCAGTTCACCCAAGTCTTTGTTGAGTTGTGCTCCGATGGGTCACATTTAGTTCATCTTCAGTTATTCTAGCGCCCATTTTGCATGTTTTAAGGAGATGGGTGCCTTTCCTCACCTACCTTGGTAAGTTAACTGATTGTGAAGTGTTTTAGTTGTTAGGAGTTGAACTCGTGAGCCTCCAATGGTGATTTCTCCACAGTTAGTGATATATGGATTCAATCCAAGTCATGAGATTCAAATCACTCCTAGAGGATTCAAATTATCTATATTGTATCACGAATGTATTTCATACAAGTTAACGATTATTCAGTAATGGTTATGTTGTAAATTTCTTGCCTCTTGTCCGAATAATTTCACCATGATTGTTTAACAATTCTAGCACTAAAATTATTGTTGAAATATTGTAACTTCGAAGAATATTCTATATGTATCTTTTTGTGGTCCCCGATGGTCCTATTGGGAGAACCACTTGTATTAATTTGTACCTCGATGCTTCTAATCGGAAGAACTAATAAGAGTCATGAGGTAGTCCCCTCTAATTGTAAAGGTGGGTCATTAGCACCCTAGTGTGGTTACTTGAGCCTACATGTGTAACTCAAGCCTGCATGATTAACTCGAGCCTACATGTCGAATCTAAGTGAAAGGATGAATATAAATAGAGGTGTGGCGCTCCTCATTTGGAACACACACTCTCACTTGTGTAGCACACTAGTGGAGAAGAGAGAGAAGTAGTTGGAGAAGGAGGAGGACCAGGCTTTGATCTCCTTGTTGGTTTTATCTTTTACATTTTGGGGCATCTATATTGAGGAAGATTTTGCTGGGTTTTTCCCTTTAGGGTTTTCCCAAGATAAATATTTGTGTTCCTTTTGTATGGTTGTGCTTGTCTATCTTTCAGTGATCCTATTTATATGCTTTTGTTATGAAATCGAAATGAAATACTAATGATCTAGCTTAGCATATGAAAATTCAACATGGAATCAGAGCCACCCTGAAAGAAGACATTGTGCAGCTATAGAATCTAGGGCTTCTTAATTTTTGGTTCTCTCTCCACAATCGATCAGCAAAAGAGGGCTAGGCTGACTCTCCATTGAAGGGCGCATCTTTTTGTCAAAGCAGAATTCAATTCCGATCATTTTTAGTTTTCGTTGCGGGAAATTAGGGCTTCTTGCAGAAGAAGAATTTTTTAGTGATCCCGGAATAGGATTTCTCTCCTCATCAAAATCAAAGTTTAGAGACCTGGATCAATATTTTTGGTTCGGTGAAACTCCGGGAAAGTCAAACCCTAGTTTGACCCCGAGCTAGTCAAACCGTAAATACTAAAACTGCTAAGTTTTGGTACATTCACTATATCCTGATATTGGTGAAGGTTCAAGAGCTAAAAATTGCAAAGGACGAAGATAAAATCTTCATGCACACTGTATCCAAAATTCAGCCTCGTATTCACTATATTCTGGGAGATATGATCCCTCCAAGTTAGGGTTCTAGCCTCTTCCAGAATTCATCCCTAAATAGGACACCTGGGGAGAATTGCTATATCTTGGGATACAGAGGTCCAAATGGAATTCCTGAAGATGTTCCAGAAATAGCATGGACTGTACTTTTTGTGGTCTAAAGTTTAGAACTAGAATATGAAACAGTGACACGTGGCAGGTCGTATAACTTCGTTGTTCTTAACAATCCTGTAACAGGTCACCTTGGGAAAAGGATCATAAATCCCAATTGGTGAAACAAATTCTGATGAAACCTATGGTGTTGGATCAAGGACATGCGAGGTTACCTCAGTGAGAAATTTCAGACACATAGGAGTAGTAATTTCCGAGATATCACAGAAACAGTGACAGGAATTTCTGCAGAAGAAATTGGAAAACTAGGGCTTCCTGTTCCGAGAGCTTCCCTCCACTGTTTTCAGAAAAGGAGTACATTAGACAGCTCCATTTTAAGAGATATATCTTTCTATCCAATGATATCTGAAAGATTCCAAGTTTTGAAAATTAGGGTTTCTCTGACAAACCTTAGATCAGCCAGCTCCGGAAGCAGGACGGACACCTCAAATCGGTAAGATCTAATCTTTTGCTATTTGCATTTGAGGTTCTCAGTTCAAAGTGATCTATCACATCAGCTTGATGAAGTTGACAACTTCCAAGCATGGAAGTATTTGATCTCTCTGAAGAAAATGAATTGGACACCTACATGAGTAGAGAGGTTCCAGTTCTAGAGGGAGATGAGGCTCAAAGCCTTACACTAGAAGAACTTGGTCAAGGCCAAGAAGATCATTGTTGATTCAGTCACAGATCAACTTGTACCACAAGTGTCTTCCCTAAAGACACTGAAAGAGATGTTTGATTCCTTGAACAAGCTATTTGAAGGAAAGAACATACATTGGAAAATGACCTTAAGAAACAAATTGAAGAGGTAAAATAAGTGAAGAATGCATAAGTGGTGATAGCCACCCAAAATGGCCTCCCAGGATCGTGGGATTCATTCATGCAAAGAATGTATGCCAGAAGGAAGTGATTACTTTCAGCTT
>LPNX010884503.1:132661-166715 GCA_001517045.1 Pseudotsuga menziesii | reverse complement strand
ATATGTTTTATGAAATAGTTCTAACCATGCAACTGGTGCATTTGAATTGTAGGAAAGATCTTGTACAACCTCCTACAAGAAAAGAAGGATGAGACTTGTTCTAAAGAAAAAGTGATGACAATTTAAGATTCACTCCAATAAACATGAATCTGAAGCTCCCAGGGTCAGAGACACCATGACGGAAAAAAGAGCTTCAGAGAGAGGTAGATCCACCTCGAAGGATGAAGACCACCATGGGTATGAGAGATAACTCAAGATGAAGAAAAGAATTCTATGAAAGAAGCTATGATCAAAGAATAACAGTTGATCATGGGGAATGATGTTTATGATATGGTTTCGAGACCTAAAGGGAAGTACGTAGTATCTTCCATATGGATCTACAAGAACACGTGTACAAAGCAAGGTTCGTGATTTGCCTCAGAAAGAATAGACTATGACATGACATACTCTATTGACCAGTATATATCAAGCATAGAACCACCTGTACATAATGAAGAGGCAAGATGATACTCCACTTCAGGGGGAGTGACTACAGAAGATATCTGAGTTTGACATGGTATGACATGATGGATAGCTTCGTGATGGATCGAGACTTTACCAAGAGTAAAGTGGGTTCCAACCTTCAAGGTTGAATGCAGAAGACTAGGATATGTTGATGACCTGACAAGAATAACTAATGGAAGATGTTATGATGAAAGAATACTAGAATGATGTTTGGGATATAGTACTCAAACCAGAAAACAAGAATGTGGTATCTTCCAAATGGATTTGCAAGATAAATTATGTTGTTGATAGAAGTAAGGAAAGACTTGTGGCTAGAGGTTTCTATTAGAAAGAGGGGATTAATTTTGAAGAGACACTTACTCCAGGAAGCAAGGTACACTTCCTTTAGAACTATCATGGTAGTTTCTTCCATGATGAAGTAAAGACAAGATTTCCCTAATGGTATGATTGAGAAAGAGTTTTACATCGAATAGTCACGAGGATTTGAAGTTGAAGACGGATGGAATCACGTATGCAAGTTGAAGAAGGCCCTCTTTGGCCTGAAGAAAGCTCCCAAAGCTTGGTAGTTTCCTATCGAGCATGGGCTTTACCAAGAGTAAAGTTGATCCTAACCTTTATCTCAAGGTTGTAGAAGATGAACCTGTTATCCTGCTATTATATGTGGATGACTTATTCTTGACAGGGAATGAGAAACAGATTGTGGAAAGCAAGAAGAAATTAGCAGAAGAATTTGAGATGAAAGACCTTGGGTTAATGCATTATCTCCTAGGCTTGAAAGTATGGAAAAATTCAGAAGGAATCTTTCTCAACTAGGGAAAGTATGCAGTAGAGATATTGAAAAGATTCGATATGTTGGAATACAAAGCCATGGCCACACCTATGGATTCCAACTTGAAGTTGTTAGCTGATGACTCATCAGAGTTAGTTGATGTGACTCAATACAGTATCTAGTCCAACCTAGACGTGTTCACCAAATAGCTGATGAGATATTTGAAAGGGACTATAGACTTTGGTATATACTATGATGGAAACCATGACTACAGATTGCTTTGCTAAGTTGTGAAGCCATATGGCTTCAGAAGCTGATATCAGGTCTCTTTGACCTGAAGATGGATACTACAATGATTCTATGTGATAACCAGAGTTGTGATGAGAAAGAACCCTGTGTTCTGTCGTAACACATAGAAATCTGGTATTTCTACATACGAGATAAGATACAGATGATGATGATTTCAGTATTCCCATACTAAAGATATAGATGATGTTTCAGTATTTACATACTGTAGATGCAGATGATGGAAATTATGTATTTCTATATTGAATATAGAAGTGATGATGCTTTCAGTATTTCTATACTGAAGATATAGATGATGATGCTTTCAGTATTCACATACTGGAGATACAGATGGTTATAGTTCAGTATTCACATACTGAAGATTTATATGATGATGTGCTGACGAAGCCTCTGTCTCGAGTAAAGTTCAAACACTTTCGAGACAAGCTTGGTGTTGTTCGGAAAGACCTTCCTCGAAAGGGGGAGTGGTGATGTTGTAGTGGGATTGTATCATCCCTGGGCATTTGCTCTAAAGTGATCCGGTGACCTCGGTCCTTGAGAATGAAGAGGGATTGTATCAGCCCGGGACATATGTCCATAATGGATCCGGTGACTTCGGTCCTCGAGAATGTAGCAGGATTGTATCATCCGTGAAATTCGGTTCAAAATAGATCCAGTGACTTCGGTACTCGAGAAGGTGGCAGGATTGTATCATCCTTGAACTTCGGTTTAGAACGGATTTGGTGAACTTTGGTCATCGAGAAGGTGGTAGGATTGTATCATCCTTGAACCTTGGTTTAGAATGGATTCGATGGCTTCGGTCATCGAGAATGTGGTAGGATTGTATCATTCATGAACTTCAGTTCAAAATGGATCCAGTGACTTCGCTACTCAAGAACGTGGTAGGATTGTATCATCCATGAACCTCGGTTCAGAATGGATGCCGTGACTTTGGTCATCGAGATGGGGGTAGGATTGTATCATCCATGAACCTCGGTTCAGAATGGATCCGGTGACTTTGGTCATCAAGATGGTGGTAGGATTGTATCATCCGTGAACCTCAGTTCAGAATGGATCCGGTGACTTCAGTACTCGAGAACGTGGTAGGATTGCATCATCCTTGGACTTAGTCCTAAAGTGATAGGAACTGATTATCCCGTAATCAATCCGGTGACTTCGGTTGTTGAGAATGTGATGATGATGATATTTCTGATCGAAATATCAGAATGTGATGATGATGATGTTTCTGATCGAAAGATCAGAGTTTGATGATGATGTTTTTGATCGAAAGGTCAAAGTGTTGAAGATGATGTTGCTGATCGAAAGGTCAAAGTGCTAAATATGTTGCTAATCAAAAGGTCAAAGTGATGAAGATGATGTTACTGATCGAAAGGTCAAAGTGCTGAAGATGTTGCTGATCTAAAGGTCAAAATGTTGAAGATGATGTTGCTAATCAAAAGGTCAAAGTGCTGAAGATGTTGCTGATCGAAAGGTCAAAGTGTTGAAGATGTTGTTGCTAATTGAAAGGTCAAAGTGTTAAAGATGCTGATGCTGATTAAAGAGTTGTTGTCATTGAAGATTGAAGATGAAGACTATATAATGTTGAAAAGCTTCCAATGATTTATAGATGTGTTACCCTGATGATGTTGATGATGTCCTCTATCTCTCTCCTACTATTGTTGTTGTTGATATTGTTGAAGCATACCCTTCTCGTTAAGGGGGGGTGTTGAAATATTGTAACTTCGAAGAATATTCTATATGTATCTTTTTGTGGTCCCCGATGGTCCTATTGGGAGAACCACTTGTATTTCTTTGTACCCCGATGCTTCTAATCGAAAGAACTAATAAGAGTCATGAGGTAGTCCCCTCTAATTGTAAAGGTGGGTCATTAGCACCCTAGTGTGGTTACTTGAGCCTACATGTCGGATCTAATTGAATGGATGAATATAAATAGAGGTGTGGCGCTCCTCATTTGGAACACACACTCTCACTTGTGTAGCGCACTAGTGGAGAAGAGAGAGAAGTAGTTGGAGAAGGAGGAGGATCAGGCTTTGAACTCCTTGTTGGTTTTATCTTTTACATTTTGGGGCATCTATATTGAGGAAGCTTTTGCTGGGTTTTTCCCTTTAGTGTTTTCCCAGGATAAATATTTGTGTTCCTTTTGTATGGTTGTGCTTGTCTATCTTTCAGTGATCCTATTTATATGCTTTTGTTATGAAATCGAAATGAAATACTAACAATATAGCTTAGCATATGAAAATTCAACAATTATTTATCATTAATTGTTCTTTCACTGTGAGATTCAATCCATGCTGACGATCCTATGGATTTGCTAATTTTACATCCTGCATGAATGAAATTGGAGGTGCACGGAAATAGGGGAATCCTGCATGAATGAAGGTGGTGGCACACGGAGGTAGAGAGAGCTTGTGTAGAGTTGGTAGTCTCATAGAGTGTTCATAAAAAAGGGTGCACAGAGAAAAAGGGATCTTGCGAGCATAATTCCATCCCATCCAACATTAAATAGGATAGACATATGGGAGAGAGAGCATTCAATGTGGTAGAAGCCTACCTATCACAACCAGCTATAAGAGAAGTCGAGGGTGAAAGAAGGTACACCCGTGTGTTGAGTAGTGAAAAGCTATAGTGAGAGTGAAGAGAAATCAATCCTTAAGAAGGAAACATTGTGAATGAGACCAAGATTCCATGCACATCACCCTTGGATGAAAGAAACCTCTACCTATAAACTAAAAAATGTCCTAAAAGCTTCAAACCTTTACTTCATTGGTCAAAAGGAACAAAAATGAAAATGATGATGAAAATGAACCATATGAATGAATGAGATAAGAATGAGGTAGCTACAGAAAAATTGTGAGCTTTATGGAAGGTGAGTAATTTCACATGTAAGGTGAGAGAGGATTTACAACTCAAGAAAGCTTGTCAAATCAAGCAAAGGGACAAATATCTTTGCATGAAAGGGAAAAAGGTAATTCAATAAACTCATGTGCTTGCCTACTATTCTGGGTGATTTAATATCCTTCTTTAGTCAAATCACTAAATTTAGGAATCTAAGGGGCTTAATCACTAGGTTGAGAATCTTGTTGGCCTCCCAACCCAACGATTAAGCTTAGGGAGGATTTTTTTTCTTTAATTAAGAAAATAACAAATCTGAGTTAAATTTCTTTTACTTGTAATGCACAATTTTTTGTATTTCACATGCCAAGATTCAATCACTAACTTTGAAGAGCTACTGGCCTCTAAAATCAACGATTTAACCTTCATGGGTCAAATAATAGGACAAGCTCCTCAAGTGAACAAATTTGCTTTTATGAAGGAAAAATGATACCAAGCAAGGGGAGAGCCATTTTTATAGTCCTATAATACGAATTTAGTCATTTTCATAGCAAATCATGCGTCTACAAGGATTATATATAAAAATTAAAGGCTCAATTACTTAATTAATAGTTTTCACAAACTATATATAATCATAGGGAGATTTTGGGGCTACAATGCCCTCGTGATTTTAATACATTAAATCAAAATCCAAAACTCACTAGCTAACACTTTACCTACATCACAACACCATCAAAAAAAATTCGTAGTCAATAACCAAATCAAAACTAGCCCACAAAATAATTAAATTTGAATTAAAACGAGCTGCACAAAACTGCATGACTTTTCGATGTAATAAAACCATAACTCTCTTGTACAAACACAAACCATTGAAGTGCCATTTGAATTCAGTAGAAGACATGCACAACTTTGAAACAAATGGTTGGACACTCCATTCTAACATTGGCTTGATAGATTTCATAATTCATTAAGTCCAATTGACCTCATTGTTAACAATATTTCATATGTGTTTTTTTGTACCTACAAGCCTTGGAATCATATTATGTTAATTGTGTTGAGTTTGTAGCCCTAAAAAACCATATCAACAACCTTTGTTGGAAACCTATAACTCATGTTGACTGGACACATATATTATGATCTTCAAATCTATTTTATTCCCACAGAACAAATTGCACTTTATTAGGTGAGATGAATCAAAAGTACATTTCAAAGATGTTGTAGCACATTCCATATAAATTGACTCTCCAAAATCTCATAAGTTTCTATAGATCAAAGTACTAGATTTATGCCTGCTATCTTCATGTTACCAAAAAGGAAAAAAGGAAACTTATTTTGATACATCACTAAAAACCCATTTAAACACATGCCATCCTTAACAACCAACAAAAAAAACTAAATTTTTACATTTTTACATTTCCTTAAGAGAACCATGCTATATTTATTCATCATTATCTTCGATGGCAGTAAACTGAAAAATACCTTCTTGAAGATGGAGGCCTTCCTTAGATAACTTATCGGCTTTGAAGTTTATTTCTCTATATATATGCATGCACCTAATCTGGAAAAAAGTATTAGAGATATTATTTATCTTCTAGGCCAATGGGAGGAGATGAATATTATGAATATGTGAAAGCTTGACATCTAGTTTATCACTGGAAATAAGTCTCCCATCATAGTGGTCAAACATATATTCTTTTTACTAGAAAACTTGAGCAGATTGAAGAGTGAAAGGAATTCAACCATGTTGTTGGTGCCTTGCCCAACATTTGCTTTAAACGAGAATTAGTTGTGATAAGAAATAAATAACATAAAACTCGACCACAAGTGATCCCTTGACATGCACCATTGAAGAAGGTCCATGGACTTTAATTCATATTAAAATTACAAAACCAATTTTTCTATGCATAGAAGGAATATAAGAACCTACATGAAGGTTAAAACCATTTACAACCCATAAAACCACTGTCTCCATGGGACTCCACTTTTCTTCAAATATAATCATGTTTCATGCTAACCATATACTCCAAATAACAAATAAAGGCAGTGCACAAGATTGCTTGATATTTATTTTTCCAAACTACCCTTGTAATCAAATAGTGACATTTTATATATCTTGATTAAATGGAATATTGAGTACTCTTGAAGTTTCCTACCAAAGATACTTTTCATAAGGACACTAAATGAATATGTGTGAACAATATTCATCTCTCTTGCATAAATAACACAAACATGGACGGATTTAAACCCTTTTTTGAAGAACATCCCATGTTAATTTTTTGCTACTTAGGACCAACAACACAAAGATGATGCATTTCGTTGAAGCCTTCAATTTCTAAAGTGGCTTCCACCACTGAGAAATGATTGGACTCGTGTCCTCAATTAAGGACTGGTAACCATTTTTTGCAATGTAAGAATCACTTATTGTATTATAAATCCATACAAGTTCATATGAATAGTCCAACGGGCGTATATGTGTAGTGGATAGGGCCCGAAGAAAATGTTCCCAGAGCAGTCTTCTTGCCTCAGGAAGGCCCAAGTGATCAAAATAAATCCATCCGTGTTTCCATATGGTAGTAGTAGGATCATCAATATTGTCTAAATTTTCCTTCCTTGAAACTAAAGACCATGTAGCATATCTTGAGGCAATACAGTATCCATGCTAGCTCCCATCATAGCATCCACAACTGCTCTTGCCTCATGCCACGAGCCAACATTCCAAGCCAATAATATAATAATCATAGGAAAGGATAGGGTTAATGCCTTAAATTGATTGGAATCCCCTTAGAAATATTTAATTTCCTTGTGAACCCAATCCATTATATTACAAGAGGGGATCTATTTATCAATGACAAGTTCTGTCCACATACTTGGGATTGTGATGAGATTCCACAAGGATTTTGCTTCCAGTTCTTTACCAAAACAATGGACATATTTCAGACCCCAACCTCCCCATTTTTTGGAAGGGAAATATTCTTCCATCCCTTTAAGTGTATCCATTTATACACGTTGCTACATCTCCATAAGTAGGTAAAGCACATTTTCCAAATTCTTTCAGAATATAAGCCATGAGGTGTTAGTAAAATGGTATTACCTTGAGAACATATTTTATTAGCACAATCCATCCAATCCTAAAAAGAAGCCTATTCCATTAGAAGTGGATTCTTATTTCAATCTTCCCAACTATCCATTCCCAATATGCCTTCATGTAATGATTAGGTTTTATTGTAAAACCAAGATATCATATTTCCTCATCAGGATTGCCTTATGGAAAAGGGATCATCATTGGAAATAAAGTATGTAGGTCTCTATCTAGATAACATGGATAATAAACAATTTTTTCATCATTGACTTCCATCCCAATATCTACACAATAAAGTCTGAGTAAATTTAGGATTCTCCTAACCTCCCAAGCACTCCCAAAGCAAAATACAAGAAAATCATTAACAAAAAATAGGTGTGATAAAGTCACCCTTCTTCCAACCATATTTTCTTGCAAAAGTTTTTAATATTTTTCCTCATATATACACCTTCTCAAACCTTCAACTACTAAAATAAATAATAAAGGAGAAAAAGGGAACCCTTGTCTCAATCCTCGAGACAACTTGAAAAAAGGGGCAACAAACCTATTGGTATGGACATCCAACTAGGTGGAATAGATACACCCCATTATCCACTTCACAACCCTAAGAGAAAATTCAATCTAAAGCAACAGGAGATAAAGGAAGGTCTAGGATACCCGGACATAGGCCTTAGAAAAGGTCTAATTTCATAATTAAAAATGGACAAGCATCTACCTTCATACTTTGTAAGGTTTCCCTAGGTGGCGTCGATAGGTTCATGGATGTTTCGTCCTTCTAAAAATACAAATTGCTCCAGAAAGGTTGAATTTGACAGAAATTGCATGATTCTCATAGCAATCACCTTGGAACTAATTTTACACACCGTGTTGCACAATGATATTGTAATAAAACTAAATAGTTAGAAAACCTAGTTAGTTAGTAATTTGTAATTAAGGCTAGCTTGATAGGTCACACCATTTAATGGTGACCCTTGAATTGTATAAAGGCCATATTATTATCTTTTAAAATCATCATTCAATAATAAATACTTATATCATTTTGGAAAATATATTCCAATTGGTATCAGAGCACTAGGGACAGTCGGATTAAACTTACGTTAACGATTTATAAAGTTCTATGAAAATAGGAGGAAATATAAGCTTTACAGTATTAAATGCCCACCCCCCAAATTGTTTCATCCAATAAAATGGAAAAGATGGTAAAAAAGGGAGCTCAAGCCTTCTTCTTACAATGCTATGCTATGGAAGGAACAACCGATGAGAGACAAAATACGGACCCATGTGAGTTAGAACAACTCCTTGGGGAACACAGTGACATCTTCTGAAATCGTCCTCATGGTCTTCCACCCCCACGTTCTAGGGATCACATCATCGATTTGATGTTAGGATCAACTCCAATAAAAACAAATTCATACAAACAATCTCACATGAATAAGTCAGAGATTGAACGTTTAGTACAGGAGCTATTAGACATTGGAATAATCACACATAAGAAGAGTTCTTTCTCTGCACCAGTCATACTCATTAGAAAAAAAGATGGATCGTATAGACTTTGCATTGATTATCGAGCATTAAACAAAGTCACCATAAAAGATAAATTCCCCATTCCCTTTGTTGACAAATTGCTCGATGAGCTACATGGTGCAAAATATTTTTCTAAATTAGACTTAAAATCAGGATATTACCAAATCCGTATTCGAGAAGAAGATGTCCCCAAAACAATGTTTTGCACCCATGAAGGATTATATGAATTTCGAGTGATGCCGTTTGGATTATCCAACGCTACAGCTACATTTCAATCAGTAATGAATGACTTGTTTCGCGTGTACCTAAGGAAGTTTGTGCTAGTGTTTTTTGATGATATCCTTATTTATAGTAAAAATTGGAACTCGCACCTCAAGCATGCAGAAATAATATTGAAGCTTCTAGAAGAAAACAAATTTTATGCTAACAAATCAAAATGTAGTTTCGGAAAAAAGAAATAGAATTTTTGGGGCACATCATATCAACCAACGTCATTAAGGTTGATCCCAAAATAATTAGGGCAATCACAAAGTGGTTGTCTCCCAAGTCAATTACATCGTTAAAAGGATTTTTCTTGAAGGTGTCCTAGTCTCTAAGTAATGGTTGGAAACATTGGGGACAGTCGGATTAAACTTACGTGAACAATTTATAAAGTTCAATGAAAATGGGAGGAAATTTAAGCTTTACAGTATTAATTTCCCATGCCCCAAAATGTTTCATCCAATAAAATGGAAAATATGGTAAAAAAGAGAGCTCAAGCCTTCTTCTTACACTGCTATGCTATGGAAGGAACAACTGACGAGAGACAAAATACAAACCCATGTGAATCATAACAACTCCCTAAGGAACATAATGACATCTTCCGAAACCCTCCTAATGGTCTTCTACCCCCACGTTCTAGGGATCATATCATCGAGTTGATGCCAGGATCAACTCCAATCAGAAAAAAGTCATACAGACAATCTCATAGGAATAGGTCATACACACAATCTGACGAGAATAAGTCATACAGACAATCTCACAGGATCACATCATTGAGTTGATGCTAGGATCAACACCAATAAAAAAAATTCATAAAGACAATCTCAATTCCTTCCATAGCATAGCAGTGTAAGAAGAAGGCTTGAGATCCCTTTTTTACCACCTTTTCCATTTTATTGGATGAAACAATTTGGGGGGGTGGGCAATTAATATTGTAAAGCTTATATTTCCTCCCATTTTCACAGAACTTTATAAATTGTTCACATAAGTTTAATCCAACTGTCCCCTATGTTTCCAACCATTATTTAGAGAATGGGATACCTTCAAGAAAAATACTCTTAACGATGTAATTGACTTGGGAGACGACCACTCTGTGATTGCCCTAATTTTTTGGGGATCGACCTTAATGTCGTCAGATAAAACGACGTGCCCCAAAAATTCTATTTCTTTTTTTTCCAAAACTACATTTTGATTTGTTAGCATAAATTTTGTTTTCTTCTAGAAGATTCAATATTGTTTCTACATACTTGAGGTGGGAGTTCCAATTTTTACTATTCGCCCGTACCTAAGCAAGTCTGTGCTAGTGTTTTTTGATGATATCCTTATTTATAGTAAAAATTGGAACTCGCACCTCAAGCACGTAGAAACAATATTGAAGCTTCTAGAAGAAAACAAATTTTATGCTAACAAATCAAAATGTAGTTTCGGAAATAGAATTTTTGGGGCACATCATAGCAGTTGACGACATTAAGGTCGATCCCAAAAAAATTAGGGCAATCACAGAGTGGTCTTCTTCCAAGTCAATTACATTGTTGAGAGGATTTTTGGGTCTCACAGGTTATTATAGAAGATTTGTTTGCAACTACGCCCAAATTGCAGCACCCCTAACATCACTATTAAAAAGGGATGCTTTCAGATGGGATAAGGATGTAGAAAATTATTTTGAACAATTGAAAACCCTAATGACATCCACACCAGTGTTAGTAGCTCCTGATTTTATGAAGACATTCATCCTTGAGTGTGACGCTTCAAGGACAGGCTTAGGAGTTGTTCTCATGCAAGATAAACACCCCATTTCCTTCGAAAGCCGAAAGTTTAAACCAAGTGAGCAAACAAAATCCACATACGACAAGGAAATGTTGGCAATAATGCATGCCCTTGTTAAATGGAAGAAATATTTGTTTGGGGAAAAAATTCTTGTTAAAATAGACCACAATAGCCTGAAATATTTTTTAACTCAAAAAAATCTTTCTCCCGAACAACAGAAATGGGTAAGCAAAATCCAAGTCTTTGATTTTGACATTTTTTATAAAAAGGGAAAAGAGAATACAGTTGCAGACATCTTATCAAAAAAACATGAAAGTGATGCCTCGCTATGCGCCATATCCATAGTTGTTCCTGAATGGATTTCGGAAGTCCAAAGTGAGTATGTGAAAGACCTAGAGACAAGGAAGCTAATTGAAGCAGTTGAAAGCAACAAAGAAACAAAATCCAAATATTCATGGGGAAAAGACATACTATGGTACAAACAAAGAATATATTTACCCAGTTCATTAAAATTCAAAACTCAAGTCCTAAAAGAGAACCATGACTCCCCAACAATAGGCCATGTCGGTTTATTTAAAACATACCATAATATCTGCCAATCCTTCTTTTGGAAGGGAATGAGGACGGATATCCAAAAATATGTGGCTGAATGTGTTACGTGTCAAAGATATAAATTCAAGACGGTGGCTCCTCCCGGTCTCCTACAACCCCTTCATATTCCAGCCCAAAAATGGTCTGAGGTATCCATGGATTTTATCACCGACCTTCCTACATCAGAAGGAAAGGATAGTATATTTGTAGTAGTCGACAAATTAACAAAATATGCTCATTTCATTAGTATTTCATCCAAAGCAAAAGCAAGCCAAGTCGCATATAGTTATGTAAAGAATATATTTAAGCTCCATGGGTTTCCCAAGGTTATTGTTAGTGACAGGGACCCTAAATTTACCAACAACTTCTGGAAGGAATTGTTCCACCAAGTTGGGAGTTAGCTAACTATGAGTACCTCATACCACCCCCAGATAGATGGACAAAGGGAAGTAGTAAACAAATGCCTTGAAGAATACTTGAGGAATTTTTTGGACGGCCAACAAACTCAATGGGTACAATGGCTACACCTTGTAGAATGGTGGTACAATAGTACATATCATACATCAACAAAAATGTCACTTTTTGAAGCTTTATATGGATACCCACCTCCTACAGGAAGAGCATATGTCATCAACAATTTCAAAGTTTCGAAAACAAGAGATTACCTTGCAACATCCGATACAAGCAAGAAAACCGCATGAAACAATAAGAAGACTAAAAAATAATTGATCGAGAATTTGAAGTTGGTGATTGGGTGTTTGTTTGCCTTAAACCACACAACCAAAATTCACTAAAAAATTCCAAAAATCATAAACTTGCACCCAAGTTCTATGGGCCATATCAAGTTCGAAAGCAAGTGGGACAAGTGGCCTATGCTCTAGACATGCCAAATAGGGGGAAAATACATGTCGTCTTCCATGTGTCATGCCTAAAGAAGAAATTGGGCTCAACCAATCACATACAAACTGAATTGCCTATGTTAGATGATCAAGGAAAATTAGTGCTCGAACCAAAATGAATTTTGGAAATTAAAACCAGAACACTTCACTCCAGATCAATCAAGGAATACCTTATCAAGTATAGAAACTTACCAGATGATGAAGCTACATGGGAGAATGAAGATTTTAGTTTGTGCCACCTATCCTTCCCAATACTTCGTGGATGAAGTATTCCAGAGAGGGATGACTTGTAATAAAATTAAATAGTTAGGAAAACTAGTTAGTTAGTAATTAGTAATTAAGGTCGGCTTGATAGGTCACACCATCTAATGGTGACCCTTGAATTGTATAAAGGTCGTATTATTTTCTTGTAAAATCATCATTCAATAATAAATATTTATATAATTTTGGAAAATATATTCCAGATATTGAGTGATACTCATTGAATGAAGTGTGGGAATTTGATTTATGAATCAATGCAAGGAATTTGGAATTAATGTTCCCAAGAACAACACCAACTAGTTGAGTCTCCTCTACTAATCAAAGAAGAGCCTCCCCTACCACATCATAAAATGATAAATAGATCTCTATGGCTAATTGTCGGGTTTGAGACTACAGTTCTTCTTAAAGGTACCCATAATCTCCAAAAAAGTTCTTCAAAAGTCACATCTTGGTAAATAGCACAATCAACCTCTTCCTCGATCATACACCAGTATTTCCTAAGAGATTCATCACTTTTGCCAATGGACAATGTTTTGGTTCTTTAAATATTTGACCAAAGTGATAAACACTCATCTATGTTAAGACTTTGAAATTTCTTATCTCATTTCCATGATCATCGTTAAGATCCCAAATAGAGTTTGTTTTCCTTCTATAGTTTTCATAATTATAAAAAAAATGGTATTTTTACCCCTACTTTCAATCTCTATAGATTTGCTATTAATCCTTCGTTCTTCCTCTTCATCTAGGAGTATCTTTGATTTGAGTGCCTCAAACTCTTTTACTTTTTGGTGTTGTCCGCCTTCAACAAGACAACCATTATTAAGTTGAAATATTTCAACTAGATTGTCGTCAATTTCTCTCACTCTTTTCCTCCCTGAACAACGGTGGGCATCTGCCCACTTCATAACCCGCTCCTTAACACTTATAAGTGCATAAACAAAATTTGCACATACAGATTCTATATTACTTTGATCATAGTGCTTCCAGTAAGTGTCAATGATCTCTCTTAAATCTTCCTCCTTTTCCCAATAAGGATTAAACTTGAATGGAGCCTTTTGCTTTTCAAGATCCCCGTCTAGTTCTAGAATTATCGGACATTGATCCAAGAAATGGATTCTTCCAACCCAGGATTGATATCTCTCCATCTTCCTTCAAATATTTTCATGCCATACAAACCTGTCAAGATGCTTTGAGACATCATCATTATCGACTCTATTACTGAACCAAGTGGTCTTGATTTCTATCGGAGCTAGATCAACTAGCTTTGAGGATTCCAGGGCATTTGTGAAAACCCCATGGAGGAGGTGATATCTAGAACCAACCCTCCAAATCTCATTTTGATTCAAGGGAAAGTCCAAGTCCCAAAAAATTATCAAACTCTAACTCATTAATAGAAATGAATTGAAAATATTCTCCCAAAATGCAACCTTACCTTCATAGGGACCATATATATTCAATATGCTAAAAAATTGTCCAAGCCGTTCGAATTCCACCTCTGGCATGAGACCTAACACAATAGAGAAATAATTGTATGAGAGTTATGCTATATCTCCATCCAATATCAATACCTCTCGAATTTCCAGTGGAATCGAGAGCTTGAAATTCCCAACTCAAAAATAAACTATGAAACATAGAACGAATTAAAGAACCCCTCCCATAGTATCTTGTAGGAGAATCACGTATGGGTTGATGTCTTGAACAAGAGATTTTAGATCCACCTTCTTGGTCTGGTTCCTAAGGTCATAAACATTAACGTATAAAACCTTAATCTACTAGAAACAAGGGGATTTGGTGCTCTAAGGATCTCTATGATTAAAGATTGTTTCCTTTTACTTGATTTCATGGATGCCTTTTCCTGATCATGATGGAATTTTGATTTCCTTCTTGCTCCTGGTGAGTGATAAATAACTCTCGGATTTACATCCAAACTCGAGAAAAAAAATAGATAATCCCCCTTCCCGAGACTTCTAAGGAAATAAATCACACTTCCCTCCAATCGTGGATGTGGACGAAGATTCAACTAGAGGGATGGATGAAACAACCTTGGAAAGTTGAGAATTCTAAACTAGACCAAACACCTCTACAGTATTAGGATTGGACATTGGGGGAGAGGAGGGAAAATACATAATTCCCACAAGACTTGGGATACAAGAGGAATTTGACTTCAAAGTAGGAGCATTATTATCCCCTTATCTAGATTCAACAATGATGGTAGTTGAATTATGGGAAGTATTGAGAGCTGAAGGAAAGAACATTTCAAACTTACCATTGTTTACTCCAATCTCCATCACAATTGAAGAGGCTTTCATTGACTCTAGGATCTCCTGAGATATAGGATGATATAAGGCCCAACCATTTTTTATTAATGCAATGGACCTATCTGGAATCAAATCCTTTGGCATCCTTTGGTCCCACATGCACATGATCCTTAGACTTGAATTCAAGGGTGGAACCTTCCTCTATTGAGAGGGAGTTTGAAACATATCCACCGTCGTAAATTTTAACTCCATTTTTCAGCACCCGAACCCTTTTAGCTCGGGAACATAGCAGTATTTTACTACATGTTCATATTTGTGGAACCAAATACATCAAAATGGGATGCCGAGGTATTCAAGTATTTAAGAGTGATGCATGTACCCTGCCACCATCTTCAAAGATTCAAATAATCCATCTCGCAAATCAATCTCTACTAATACATGGGAAACAAACCTATGAGACAATGTTAAAAACTAATCATCCACAATAAGAGTTTTTCCAATCTTTTTCCCTATGGTATAAATACTGAACACAATCCACCATTCAAGTGGCAATATGGAAAGCTTAAACCATATTACAATATTTCCCAAAGAGGCCTCTCATGGATCAAATAGTGGATATCAAGGTTTCAATTGCAAGAAAGTTGCACTCCAAAACCACAACCCCTTAGGAATCATTTCAACATCCTTCCCATCCTGAAATATAAAACCAATCCAACCCTAACCAATAAATGATATATTGGAGAGTATCCCAAGACCTAATTCAATTTAACATCCACCCATTAACCAAATAACATAGTGACAATTCTTCTACCCATGAACCTCCCAACCAAATCCCAACCATATAACTCCACGACATCTGATAAAGCTAGACATTTCCCAACCACAAGGGATACCTTTTCACCTTTGGACTTAATCGTTTTATGTCCTCTCCTACCTTTCAACAAACCCCCACAAACATCTCCTATCTCAGCTATAGGTGGCACCAAAGCATCATTAATATATGCAGTAAGATTCGATGGGTTCCACCCATACATAGGATCTGGATGAAAAAAATCATGTGTTATCCCTTGCTTGGGGGACTCCTTGGAGAAACCCTCAAACTTCATTTTTAAATCCATATCTAGGGATTTCGCAATAAATAAAGCCTCTCCTTTGTCCACTTGAGGAAAAAATCGATCTTGAGAAATGGGCTCAACCTCTGAATCATTACTTGAGGAGAGAATGGTGTGACCATCTAAAGACCAATAGGAGAGAATGTACACACCTTGACATATGCAACCAAGCTGCTCCACCTCGATTCTATTACCCCGCCCCTGTCCCATTCTATTCACCTACTCATTTATGGAGGGGCCCTCATATTGTACGAAAATCTCTTTCTTAGATATTTTGTCCATAGAATAATCCAACCAAGTATAGTATGCAAAAATATCTTGCTCAAATATTTCTTCCATAGAATAATCGACCAAGTACCTGCAATATGCTTTACCATATTGACCTTGCCTACGGATCTAGGTGTATCATGATTACCTTTAGAAACCCTACCCTTACGAAAATCCTTCATCCTCCTTGTTCCAATCAAAATTCTATCCCTTTCACTTCAAGGATAAATCTTACCTTACCTTCAAATATAATTACTAAAGTGTGCAAGATAACCCATGCATGTCATTAATCTTAATCAAATAAGGTGCACCTATGGAGTAAACAAGAAAAAAATAATTGATTCACTATGAAACTCGCTTGAATGCCTACAAATTATATGGGATTAGTTTAAAAACCTTTTATGAGGCAAGAAATCATGCTTACGCAATGCAACCATTGTTTATCCTCTCAAATGCCCAAACCACCATGTTATCCCTTTTAGGGCTCATGCACCAAATTACTTAAAATGAAACCTTGCATGAATTCTTAAAATGGTATTACAATGTGAAACATAACAAGACATCGGCAAGGTTGCATTTAAAATTCATTTCCATCGCCCTTTTGATCTCATTATCCCGTTGTGCATCACATGCACATAAAACCACTTATGCGCCTTGGTTGGAACTCGGCATCCATTAATTTGGGTGTGCAAATGTGTGAATCATTAGATTATCTTATTGCATTTCCAAATGCAATTTGACATCATTATGATACATTGGCTTCTCATTTATGTCACCTTATGCAACTCATTTCACATGCACGTGCTTAATGGCAATCATGTGCTAACACATTGTAATATCCCGTGTTTTACCCTTTTATTTTAAATTTTAATTATGCAATCTTGTTCATAGGTTTATTTACTATCATATTGCGATCAAACACCTTGATGTATATATGCCATGGTGACTTGAATACTCACAAACATTGTTATTTTGTAGTTAAGAAAAGAGTCAAGATTGACTGAGCATGAGCAAGTGACTATGATACCATAAGAGGGTAAAGGTAAAGGGGTCTAAGCGAATGTTATGATACCTTATTTACCTTTTCCATTACCCTACCCATTGATTCTTGGAATAATATTCATGAATAGTCTAACCTATAGTTTAAATTGAAGTAAAGACAATGGATTCAACCATCTCCTACATCTTGGCAACCACCTTCTACATCTTAGGAAATTTGTCTCCCCTACATTATTGGTGCCAAACAGAGTTGGATTAGGCCTCTCCTTTCTATCTTTCATGCACATAAATTAGGGTGGATTTAAATTTGAGTAGAGAGCTAGTATTTGGAAAGGTGTAGATAAGAGAAAATAGAGTTTATAACAAGGAACATAACAATCATGAAAGGAATTGATTAAAAGCTTGGAAGAAGCCAATAACCAAGAAAAAAATTTGTTGGAAATTAATCGATAGCAGTCTAGATCTCTTTATGCCACACTGAAGAGCATTGGAGGGAGAGACTATTGAGTAGAGAAAAATGTTTTCTCCTTGTGTTGTGTGGGTAGGTATTGTGGGTGCCAAATAGTTGGTCCAATTTAAGACCTTAGCAATAGTATAATTTATAAATATTTCACTTAGAGAAGTTGTCGTGAGAATTCTACATCATCCTCTTTAACTTGTTGGTAACATAGCTTGGCTAGGGGGTGGCATCTATAGAAAAGAAACTATGGTTGGGTGGAAATTGCTCGATCTCATTCAAATGCTTGATATTCAATGTTTGAAAAGATAAGTACACCTCCATTTACTTTGAGAATTATTGTATGACATAATCAAAAAGTAAATGTTATGGGTTGTGGTTGTTTTGATTGTGATTGTTTATGGTGGGTTTTATGTCTTTCCTCTTTTCTAATAGTGGGTTAAATACATGAATTTATTGAACTCTATTCTGAATTGATTGTGCCATAGTCAATCATTATCAAATCCCTAAAAAAATCTCCTAATGATTTGCGAGAAGCAACATTAAGTTTGATATTTGGGGTTGCAAGATGTGTTGTCATTCCAAAACTTAGAGAAATTCACAACCTCTTTGAGTCATGATATGGTAAAGGTTTTGTAGTTGTAGCAATTGAATTGCACCCATGTTATGGTGTAAATGGAATGATGATTGAAGAATAGGATAATACCTCTATCACAAATCACATTACGGTAACTAACTGGAATCAACAGTTCTTGTGTGTTGTACAAATACTGCATTCATGGAGGAGCACAAAACAATACCTTATCTCTATTGGGCATTGGATTTAGGACGTTTTATGGTCTAAGATCCTAATCCCAAGAGTGGTAAATTTCCTACTCACTAAAGTTGAAATAATGTACAAAGTATCTCTCAAAATCGAGAAAACATATGCTTATGACTCTAAGCTACATTTTCATGTTATAATCGTAATTACAAGGCCTATTTAATAAATATTAAACATGTAATTACAAGGCCTAGTTGATCAATCTAAGTTTTACATATAAATTTGTGTTAACCATTAGTAGTTAATGTTGGCCATTTATATGCATTTTTATGTGTTGCAATTTCCCTTGGCCAACAATTAATGTCATATGGAGTTATAGTGCTCAACCCGAGTCTTCTTCGCTTCACCTATATGCTTTTCACATAAAACCTACATCAAACAATCTTCAATCCATGCATGGATGATTCCTCTCCTTAATGCGAGTTTCTTATACAAGCAATCTAAATTAGATCGATTATTTGACCTTTTAGGTTGTTTTCTCTTCACGAGTTTAAATTATTTGTTACAGGTCCCTTAGAAATGGTTTTGAATTAGAAAGGAAGAAGGAACGCGTGGATGAGTCATTTCTCAACCACTCAAATAATTTCATTTGCTTAAAAAAGATGGCAGGATCCACAAGCCTAAGGCAAAAGGACTCATTTGCCAACTAATAGTGAAACTTAGATGTGATTCCAACATTATTTCAATTTTGAATTTGATGATTTGAGTTGACAAATGACCTAATCAAAGTTCTAGAGAACTATATTATGATAGTATAAAAACTTGTTGGGTCTATTTGATTGTTTTGATAATAGGGCTTTAGCACCTGACTTCCCCATTTTGTGACACTTAGAGGAATTGGTATTCCTGTAGCTTCTCAAACTATTTGGGTTAGAGTGATCTACGAATCCATAACACCTGATAGCCAATTTTAGAGAGGCACATAATGATGAAATCACTGTATATACCGGGGGGATATATAAATAGAAACCATAGGTATTACCATCAGTCGCTTGTAGCAATTTTTTTTGATACTGCAACAACAACCTTTGAGAAATCCATATGCTCGGATGGTTGTAGAGAGTCCTTTTCCATAAAAAGAACAACAATGACGTAGAAATTGTGTGAGAGGATTCTGTAAATTGCTTGGTGGGTTGAATTACATTTTATGGAGTTGGGTAGGTCTAAATTCGATGATCGTTTTCCATATCCATTTCCAACTACTTCCACTCACACTCTCAACTGCTCACCCTACACATTTTACTAGCATCAATCATTTTAAGATATATCTTCAACTTTCATTCATTTGGTCCATGCTAAGAACTCTCTACCTTTTCCTTGAAGGACTTGTTTTTAACATCATGTGCTCAAAATAGTGGTCAGGAAAGAGCCAAAGTTATGCCATTTCTTATAGAGTAGGAAAACATTGTAATGTGGATCCTAGAAAGGATAATAGCATGTTGTCCCTGACAGCTCATGTTTTGGCTCTACTTTTACTTGAAGGAAATGTAGCGTGTGAATTTGTTATTAACAATGGTCGTGTTAGTGTTGCTAGAAATCTTCTCTATATTTTCCCTGCAAGCATCAAAAAGTGAGAGCTTGGTAGATGTTAAGAATGTGACGCCATGCTACTAGTTGTTGATATTTCGCTACAATTGAAGCAACAATTTTTTATTCCAATAATTAGAGCTTTGAAGAATCAAAGAAAAAATGAAATAGTGGAGAGGGATGTTAGATATGTGCTTTTATACTCATCATCATTGCATGGTTGAATGGAATGGTTACTTCCTATCCTAAATCTCAAGATGGGGTTAAATAAGCACCTTCAACCAACTAGAGCCTTTTCCATTCGAATTAATCAAAGCACGTGATGCCAAGAAAGTGAAAGAAGCAAAGTCTTGAAAACCAAGATGAGTCTATTATGCAAGTTGACATGTAATTAACATAACCACGTTCAAAAGCATGAAAGTTAGGCACACACCCATTCAAGCATTTACACCAATAGTTACAATCATCAATTAAGCACAATAGAACCTGGTCAAAGGAAATTAGAGTCTACTTGACGAGGCTCATTTAAATTTTTTAGGGGATCCCCATGTCTTTAGGGCTAGTCAAGGCCTCAACAATGTCATGTATTGTAAGTGGTATTTGGGTCGTGGTTGTTATATATGTGATGCTACATAATACTTTGCATTGACATGTCCCTATGATGGGATTTTGTTCCATGTTAATACTCCCCTTTCTCAATTGTTTGTGTGTTAACATCATTATTGAGTGCATATTGTGAATAATCCCACATGCATATCAATTATGAGATATCAATGTTTTATATAGCCTTTTCTAGTTTAAAGTTTGACTTTAGGTTGTAAGTTGATGCGAGAACATTCTCCCTCAGTTTGATACTCATTGCAATTTTGATGTCATAAAATAAATTATTTATTGATATTGATAAAGGTAAAATGACAAATTTTAAATAATTAATAAGAATTTGATAGCAAAGTTATTTCTCATATATATAATAATAATACCATTACATTAATATAAAAAATTCCAATTATCATCCATGAATGATAGTACCATTATCATCCATGGATGATAATACAATCATCATACATGTGGAGGGAATTCATAAATGCTTTTGTAGGAATCGGTTCTAGACTTGAATGGAAAATTGGGAATGGCACGAAAGTCTGACTTGGACAAGACCCTTGGATTGGTTGCTCCACAGATCATAGGATTTTAGACCATTTAAAAGACATTCTCCAAAACTAAGATCTTATGTTTTTAAGTCATATTGGTGTTGGTATAAAACACAATTTCTCTAATTAGATGTGGTTAAGGGTGGAGGATCTAGCATTTGGAAATGGATGACAAACATATGTGGGATCGTTTCATTAAATATCTACATGATCCTCACATCTTCCTGATGGACAAGGAAGATGAATTAGTTTGGTCCAAAAATGTCAGTGGAGGATCTTATACTCTGCATATGGGTTATAGAGCCACAAGACAAGAAGAAAACCAGCCTCCTCCATTATGGTTGAATTATGTGATATGGAGCTTGAAATTTCCATTGAAAATGAAGCTATTGTTATGGGTGGTCTTACACAAAGTTGTGCTTCTTTGGGATATTATGATAAAGTGATATTGGATTGGGCCAAGTTTGTCCCCTCTTTGCAAGAACGGTTCTAAAACTTTAGAGCACTTATTTATACTTTGTCCCTACATTGTTAACTTGTTTTGGGATCATGTTTCAAGGGTCAAAGGGGTCAACTTCATATGGAATGACCTGTACATTCCGGATGCTCTTCAATTTTGCACCAATAATAAGGACTGCACTAATTTATTGGCTCTTCCAGCTATCATCATATAGTATGTGTGGATCACCAAGAATAGGGAAATTTTCTATGATATCTACGTTGCTCTAAAAAATATATGCAAACAAATATTTATCCATCTTGAGTCTCTTTCCTTGGACTAAATTTATTTCCAGATAGAGACGAGTGAGGGAAGAAGTCACTGATAGATCTAGATGTTGGACATACTTTGACGGGGCTTCTGACAGGGCTTCTTAGGGTTAACCTGTCAAGGGGGGGGAGGAGGGGGGGAAGGGGGCAAGTGGAATAGTTGGCGTGGATATAATACTAAACAAAGGGATGGTCGAATGGTCAGGAAGTGCCTGGAAGAAAACAAGTTAATGAGGGTGGAAGTAAACATGGGAAAATACGACTGAGTTGCAATCGAAGTAGAGACCAACTACAGTTGGTTAGGGAAAAGAGAAGGTCAATGAGTGAAGGTTAACATGACAAAAGAAGCAATCAGTTGAGGAACAAGTAAGTCAGAGAAATTGATGATGAGTCGAGATGACAGAAGATGGAAATAGTTGGAGCTAAGTCCAACTCTAGAGAAACAATGAATTCAGACGATTGGATGACGAAATAAGGCACAACCAAGATGTTGTAACAAGTGACTAGTTAAGAGGCTGACAAGTACTAGTCGAGAGCTGATTAGCAGAAAAGTTGAAATACACAGAATAATATAGGCACTCCATTGAGTAGTTGCAACATTAAATGCAGTATTAATGGTGGTATTTGAGGACTCAGGTTGGAACTGCATGCCAAGGAGGATTCCTAAAGAAGATAGAAACTTATAGAAACTACATGAGAAAAAAATAAGGATGTGGAGAAATGACATAAATAGGGATCGAAGCAGAGGAGAAGAAGCTTCTTCCTAGGAGAATGAGTGGGACTTTTAGCTTCCTCCCTAACCAGGAGATGATCTATTGTACAACCATTGATCTAAGTTCTCTCGTAGAAAAATATGGATGAATGAGCCACAAGGGACTTCACCCTTGTTGTAAATCACCATTTTATTTGATTTCAATTAAGATAAATCCATAATTCTTGGCATTACTAGTGTTGTGTGTTTGTGTGTGTTCATTACGTTCTATTGAGTGCATTGATTTGTATTCAATCAAGGTTTACTCTGCATCAAACAATCCCGACAGAATGGACAAGTAACAAATAAGTGATCTGCAATCTTACATGCATTATTATAGAGATAGCTCCACCCAAGGCCAGTCCAAATTATTTTTTGTCCATTATCTCAAGTTAAGACCTTTCTCAAATAGGCCAAATGAAAATTTTGATTTTAAGAGAGCATACCACCTTCCACATCATTTTCTATCATCACATGTTCTCTTCACCCTGATCTTCATTGATTTTTTCTTCATATCCAAGCCTTGGAGTAAGAAACCCAATAGATTGGTTTCTATACCATTTTAGTTAATCATCATGTTCCTTAAGACAAATGTCATTATGTTTGAAAAAAAATTAAGTAAAGACTTCATTCAACAACCTAATCATCAAATAACTCTAAAACCTCAACATATTTCCATCCTTGAATCCCAAACCCATGAACCACAAATGTTGCAACATCCTCAAGTCTAAATTTACCCTTTTCATGGAGAGATAAATGCATAGTATTTAATAGCCTATGATTATCGATGCAGACTATCCAGGGGTCCTCACCAACTTGTTACCTTGTCCAATTTTCAATGGAGTTCACTTACCTAGAATTCCAAAGGATTTTACTGGGCCTCTCCAAACATTTGAAGCTCTTTTAAAAGAATTAATGTCGATCTAATCCAATCTTCAGGGTATTTGTTCTCAAGATACTTAGCCTTCATCACTTTCCCCATAGTCCATCATTAAACACATTTATGTCTTCAAAGTATTTTTGTTGCTAGTGCCTAGTTGAAAGAATACAATTTTTTTAGACACCATCCTCCCAACTCCTTGGGTCTAGCAATCCTTGTCCAGTTGACAAGTGGAATTCCTTCTCACTCTTCTACTCAACTAAAGGAATTTGTTTTTTCTAATCTTATTTAAAATACCCTTTAGAATATATGCAATGGATAACACGTAGATCAAAATTCCCTCTAAAACACGTTTTAGCAGCAATATCCCTCCTCCCCAAGACAACCAACTATGACACCAACAAGAAATTATGTCTTTAATCTTCTTGATAAGCCAAATCCAATCAACATTTCGGCTTTATTTAGGCTATATATAACAAAAAAATGTATTGATGTAATATTATATCAAATTGTATATAAATTCCAAAAGTTGAAAGAATTTTTTTCATGTTTAAGAGTGATTGATTCCAACAAAGTATCATTTGACAAAATCTATGAGAAATATAGGACTATCATTGCCAATTTCTTTTTTTGTTGAAGCTATTATATCCATATATGAGAGTGGTATAACATTCCTCTTAGGTTGTTGGTCAATACTTAAAACAAATATGTTAAACTTATTGTTTTTTTACAATAACGATTATGATATATTAGAAGGTGGTATAACCATAGAGACAGAACCATGATACAAAATGCCCTTATGGAAGCGGCAAAGAGAGTTCAAAAAATCTCAAGTTACGCCCTCATGGAAGCGGAAAATGGGTTCAACAAGTCTCAAATTACGCCCTTATGGAAGCGGCAAAGCAAGTTTAGCATATCTCAAATTTCGACTGAGCAGTTTTAAACAAAATAGAAAACTAGCATATCATCCTTTACAACCTTCAACAAGACCTTAATCCCAAACAGAAGAAGTGCTAATTCATCTCGGCAATAGGAAAGCATTTCAGATGCAGACAACCATTCAAAAATGAAAACATAGAGTGCTAACACAAACAATATTTCAAAATTAAAGATCCCCACCTAAATTCAATTGATTTTCTCATTAGGGTGACACAGGGAACCTGGTTTTATTGCAACTTCCATTTTTACTACTTTCAGAGCCAACTTGTCCACCTTTATCTCCAACTCTGCCATCAAACCAATTACAACATTCTCATAGCGCTTAACTACATGTTTGAACTCCTTCCTCAGGAAGACCAGATCTCTGTCGACATTCTCTAGACGCCTTCCACCCTCATTGTCAATTGTCTCAACTGTCCTTTGCAATTTATTAATTGTTCTCTTCATTTCCCCGATATCAGTCTTCACAAACAAGGCAGGAGGGGATGAACCAGTTGATTTAGAAGACACCTCCATCACGAACACCAGCACTCTCCACTCGCATGTGCAATTACCGGTTCTGTAGACCACCCTTAGCTCCATCTCAAACTCACTCCTTCTGCAAACCAACCAAATATTGCTCCCTTTTCCTTTCTCCTTTCGCATCCTTATATCCTTTCCTCTCAGGAACATGAAACTCAGACCACCTAAATTCATCATGTGAGCCATTAAAACCTTCACCACCTCACAGTTTTCACAGTACACCGACAGGATGTGAAACCTTCCACGCATTGGGGGGGGATCCTCCATAGTACTGTTTATAACCCATGCCATAAACTCCATCATGAACCCACGTTCCGACGCTACCTTGGATGCATCACCATGTGGCAGGCACGCGTCAAGAATTTGAAGAGGTGGGAGCCTCAGACTGCGGGCCCTTAAGGCCTTCAGCCCCTAGACCCAAACCATGGTCTTATGGGGGAGCAAACTTGGAAAGAATTCCATTGATTAGAAGTGAACTGAAGCTTATTGTGGTTCCAACATTTGCAGCTAGATCTTCTTCCTTGTTATGAATTCGAAGGATGTGCAAAAAAAGCGACTTTGTGGAAATAAAGAGCCAAAACTTGGATTTTTTTTATTAGTTGTCGAAGATGCATATGATTTGGGAGGGACTTCTCAACTATAGCTTGGGTTACAATTCTCGAGTCGCCCAAGACTATAAGCTCTGTTATTCCCCAATTCTTGGCTATCGACAGACCCTACCAAAGGGCTAATGCCTCTGCAATATTGTTTGTTTCTGTTGCTAGCCCCTATGAGAAATTGGTTTCCATTTGTCCATCCGGGTCAATGAGAACCCCGCCCCCCTCTGTCGCCCAAGGATTTACTTTAGAACCTCCGTTTGTAAACAGAACTACCTTGTGAAGACGCCTTAGCTAAGGATCAAGGTCTTTTCCCTCCATCCTTAATTCCCATGGGCTCCCCAATCTGTTCTTTGGGGAGGCCACTGGGAGATTAGGGGACAAGATTTGAAGCCAAGCAGACTCTGAAAGAGGAAGACGACAGTTAGGAACATCGCACCAGAGATGTGAGAGACAATATCCCAACAACGCTTCAACTTTTGTGGCCACATGACTGGCCAAAACCGCTTTCCCTCTAAAAATTCATGAGTTCCTTTCAATCCAAATCTTCCAAAGAGTAATCTTTGGCAGGGCCATCCAGCATGATTTGGTTCTTTCATGCTTGAGGCTTTCAAAGGGAGAGATGGATGCCCAATTTATTAGAAGAGAGTGAATATTGTTCAGCGGGAGCGGAGCCTTCACTGGAAGAGACAACTTCCATATTTCTCTGGCATAGGGGCACAAAATAAGGATGTGATCAGCGGTCTCATCACTATTAAGATAGAAAGGGCATCTCATTGGACCTTCCCATCCTTTTTTCCTTAGATTTTCCCCGGTCAAGATTCTACCGTGGAATAAGGTCTACGTAAAAAAATCAATTTTAGGGAGACCCTTGACAACCTAGACACTCTTCCAAAGAGCAGTATTGCCCATATTTCCAGGATTTGATAAGGATTTATAACCCTCTGAGACTGAATAGCTCCCCGATTTGTCCCCCCAACATATAGTATCCTTGACGTTTCTAGTAATCGGGGATTTCCCCCAGAGATTGGCAATAAGCATACTTTTATCGTTTTCCAAATGGTGAGGGCACGTGATATTCCAGCTCTTCCATGATCCATCCAGATTCCAATCAGAGATATCCCATAGAGTAATTAGGTTGCGGCTATGCATATAGTTGTTTATGTGATCCATTTAAGGCCATTGATCCATCGAGAGATTGCCCATAATTGAGTCTTCCCACATCCTGATGAGTTTCCTGTTCCCTGGGATCTAGGTGAGCTTGATGGAGAAGAAGGAGAGGGATTTTAATAGAATTGAGAAAACAACGGAGCCTTTCCTAACCCGGAGGGGACTGTCCTGACACCTCAGACGACTTCCAGAGAAATATTTTTTCCAAAGGGAAGATTTGCACCAAGACGACTTGTCAGAGATAATATTCCATAGAATTTGTGCTCCCAACGCTAAGTTTTGTAGAGGCAGATTCCTGATTTGTAGTCCTTCTTGCAACAATGGCTTAGCCACCTTTTCCCAACTAACCAGGGGGAGCTTTTTCTCATTCTGCTTCCCCCCTTTCCAGAGGAATTTTTTGAGCAAAGCTTCAATACTGGCTATTATCCCTTTTGGGGCTAAAAGGATGGAGCATTGATAAATAGGGATACTGGAGAACACTGCTTTAATTAGGACCACTTTCCCGGTGGGATTAAGCCAAGCCGCCCCCCAGGTGCTGATCCTATTTTTTTTTATCTTGTCTAGCATTGGAAGCTAGGAGGAGGATTTTTGTGAACATTTGAATATGGGGACTCCTAGATACTTGAATGCGTCCCATTGAGTCTTACCTTCAATAGCCAGAGTTCTGCATATGTACGCCATCTCTCTCGGGTTGCAGTTCCAACCTAGGATTTGGATTTTTAGTAATTGATCATACTACCTGAAGCTTCTTGATAAAGATCTAGCTCCATTTTAAAAAGTCTAGCAGACTGTACACTTGCCCCCTTAAGAGGATTGTATCCTCTACAAATTGGGCATGGTTTACATCTTTTACTCTTCTGGCAATGTGCATCCCAATTAGATCATTATTGAGTTGGCTTTGCTTCAATTGAAAATTGAGCACCGAGGCTTGGATGGCACAGAGAAGAGGAGAGAGAGGGAAGCCCTAACGGAATCTCTTGGTTGCTTGAAAGAAATTTGCGGCACGCCCATTGAACATAGGGGCGATCCAAGGGACTCTAATACAGGCTTGAATACATCTGATAAATCCTAGATCAAAGCTGAACCTGTGCATAACCTAAAAGAGAAACTCATATCTAACTCTATCAAAGGTGTTAGCTAAATCCAGTTTTATAATCATACCTTTTTCCCAATGCTGAATGCTATAGTGGATTGCTTCTTGGACAAGGATGATGTTATCAACTATGTGTCTCCCTTTTACAAAACCCCCTTGATTCTCCAGGATGATGGCAGGAAGAATCTCTTTAATCCTATTACGTATGAATTTGGTGATGATTTTATAGCCAATATTGCACAGTGAAATTGGTCTAAACCTATCGAAGGAGGTGGCTCCTTTTTCTTTAGGGATAAGGTCGAGGAAACTAAGTTGGTGCTCCCCGCTCTTTTGTTGCAGACTTGAGACTTTATGACCATTTTATAAAGATCATGCTTGCTGGTTTTCTAGCAGGATTTGAGGAATTTGGCTGTGAACCCAACCGGCCTTGACGCCTTGTCAGTCTCCATACCTGCCAAAGTGAGTTTCACTTCTTTTTTCAAGACCAAGGCCATCAGTTTCGGGTTAGTAAAGCGACTGACCAAAAGCGGAACTGAATCGAGGACGGGGGAGGGGGGAGCTCTAGGATCCTCTTCGACATAGACATTTTGGAAGTGATCATGTGCCACCTTTTTGATCTCTTCAAACTCCTGGATAGTTTGTTCGTGATTCTGTATCTCCTTTACTGCTTTAAAATTTTTTCGGCCTTCCGCTTGTTTATGGAAGAAGGTCATGTTTTTACCCCCATCCTTTAGCCAAAGACATATTGACTTCTTCCTCGTATATTCTTCCTCACTCCTACAGGCCGCATGTAGGTTACGCTGGAGGTTAGTTTCTTTTTTGCTGCAAGAGACTTCAGCGTCTTAGCCCAATATTTGAGGGCTTTTTTAAGCATCTGAACCTTTTCTTCCCAGACATAAAAGGGGGATCCCGAGACCGGGACATCCCAAACCGATTTGACTAGATCTTGGAAACTGTCTTGTTTGATCCAGATTGGGCTGAATCGAAAGGGGATGGGACCGAGGATTTTTTCTTCTGCGAGATCTAGCAGAACCGGTTTGTGATCCGACACACTAAAGGGAAAGATAGAGGAATTCGATATGAACCTGAGCACTGAAAAGGATTGGTGGACCAAAAACCTATAGAGTCTGGCTGCAATATGGCTGGGGCCAATTCTTCTATTAGTCCATGTGAAGAGTCCACGATTATGCTTGATGTCTTTGAGATCCCAATCCCTCATAATGTCCTCCACATTTTCTCTTAGTGGATCTCTGACAATAGTGCCTCCTTTTTTTCCCTTGGAATTGAGAGTTATGTTGAGATCCCCAGCTAGAATGAGGTTCTCTGGACTCTGGGAAGAAAGAGCATCTTGAATGCTTTGCCAACAATTTTTTTTCTAGAGCATAACAGGGACATAAACGTTAAGAATACTAACTTGAATGCCGATTTCCTTGTGATGCAATATTGATAGAATCCAATACGTGTGAGAGAGGGATTGAACCAGCTCAAAGGACACTTTCTTCCAAAGGGTGTCAATACCTCCAGAGGCACCTCGAGCACTTCTAGAATCACCTTCATCGTTTTCCCAAAACATCTGGCTAGCTTGGAGGAAGTCCTCTTTCTCCATTTTTGTCTCTTGGATCAGAAGTATGTCGGGATTGGAGATGTGGATTAGATCTCTCATTGCTTCAAATTTTTTCCTGCTGCATAAACCTCTACAATTCTAGGAGACAATCTTCATTACTTACCTTTGGGGTGTTTGGCAGCCCCTTTGGCCTGCCCTTTCTGTCTAGTAAACTTGGGGCTCATCATCTCTTCGATCGTAGCTTGCGCTCCTAGAAGCTTATCTTTATAGGTGACCTCCTCTCTTCTCTCTTTTTCTGTTTTCCTCCCTTTTTTGGATTTTTTTTTGCGAGGATTGCGGCTATCCAATTTCTCCTTTCTCTTCCTTCGAGGCCTCCTCGTCTATTGTAGGGGCTGAGGTCTCTGGGTGACTGTTTTCTTCTTGTTGTTTACCTTTTTTAGGTGGCATTTTTTCTTCTACATTTGGACTTGGCGTGTCTCTAGCATCATGATCCAAATCCTCACCTTGTCTTGTGTCTAGGGCTTCGTTTATTTGAACAGCAGAGCTATTCCATTCTTCATTTTGGGTTTTTTTAGTTGCCTCCTCCTTCCTTGAATGACCCAAGTTTCTCTCTTATTTTTTCTGATTCTGCCTTGAATTGGCATTGGCTCTCTTTGCATGGATCCAACCTTCTTCCTGATCTTTTTCTATTAGATCTATCGAGTGCTTAGGACAGTTCTTTTGGAAATTCCCATACTCAAGGCAATGGTGACATTTGAACGACAATTGTTCATAGTCCAGCTTTTGGTAGTGCTACCATTCTCCCACCGTTAGCTTGATTGCCTCAGGAAAGCCTGCTTCTAGATCTACTTCAACGCAGATTTTGGCACAAGAGTAGTTTTCTTTGGGATGAGCTTTGTTAATGTATTTTCCCAGTCTGTCCCTAATAGCCAGCTGAGACGACGAAGTCCAGCAGTGGATCGGGAGGTTAGGAAGATGGACCCAAACAGGGACATCCACTGCTGGGTCAAAATCCAGGGTCCATCTATTCAGATAGAGTCCTTGGGGTCCCATAAAGCATGAACCTCTTCAAAAAATAATATCTTGGTCTTCCTTATCAATAAATTCAAAAAGGAAGAACCTTCTACCTACTGCATAATAGGTAACACTACTGGAGATCAAAGGCCTCCAGTTCTTTTCGATCCAGTTGTCTGTAGAATTGGGCAAGGGCCATAGTCTGGTAAATTGACCAACCAATGCCCGATCCGCCAAGGAGATGACAATATGCATGGGGTGCTAAGGGGGGAGATCGATGACAGGAACCTCATCGATTTTCTTCACGAACTTAGGTAATGGAGCAACATCGGGATTCCACGATCGGCTACAGATCATATTCTTGAATGCAGTTACCTCATCACCTGGGCACAGGGAGGGAGACCCTGCCCCTCCGTCAGGCATGGTCTGACATGGATCAGAGGGTCAATGACCAGCGGTCCAGACGCCAAGAACACGCCGTAGCACAAACCCTAATCGCTCATAGACGACGCAACCTTGGGACCGTGATGGGGCATATTGTTAGTCACTGGATCCTAACAAAATAATGTTAAACGTAATTTTGTTATTTAGTAATAAAGTTACAATTTAAAAATAAAAATAAAAATAAAAAAATAAGCTAATTATATAGAAAAAAATTGTATTCCAATATTTTTAATTTAACACTTAATAAATTCCACAACAAAATACAAACATAAATATATTATATGATGTCCTATTATTCACATCCTCTTTGGTCTGGTTTTAATATTTCCCTTGATTACACCCATGAAGGGAAACTAATTTTATATACTGATTTTGTGTTTTAGCAATAAAATTATATGATAAATAAACAAAAGGAAAACTCCCATTCTTGGATTGTTCAGATTTTACAAGTATTTATCAAATCATAGAGGTAGATTAAAATTATTTTAGTGATTATGGTTAGCGTTGGAACTATAGTTATGTGAATAGTACTTAGCTCATAATCGACATCAAATTAGCATAGATTCAATGCTAAGTCATAATTGAAAGCTAAAATTTAAAGTAATGTCAAGGTGTGAAGCAATATGCAATATAGGAAGCACCCGGATGTGGGTGCCATATGTCATGCAGAAGGAGTTAATGGTCTCAAGCTTTAGGCTGACAAGGTGGAACCCTGTCATCCCCTCCCCACGCCACAGTTAATTTGCATTTGAATTTCTATAGCTGGCAGGGATGGACGACCTCTGCATTCAATCACCCCATCCAGAGATGGGCAGTTGGTCGCGTCGAAGGATGATGGATCCATTTCTATGTCTTGTTGGGTGTTGGAAGGGACATGATCGCCTTAAATCTCCTTTAATGGCTTCTGTGTTTATGTGTGCTATTGATCGGATTATGGCTCTTTTGAGGAAAATCTATGAGATTCATTTTATGTTCTTGTGTTCGATTCTGGATTACTACTTTTTCTCCCGGTTCAGCTCTGGTATGCCCCACTGGTCTTTTCTATAGCCTAGATCCTACCTGCACTACCATCCTTGGCCTCATCCTCAAGTTATTTGCAGTGCCTCTCCCCAGTTTGGCATTGGTTCACCCATGCGGTTTGATTGGCACACCAGTTCTCATCTACTCCATCAGTGGATTCAGAGGTCCAGAGCTAGCATAGGCTCCTACGTCAATCTTAATTAGAGTGCAACTATGTCCCGTCAAAAAGGCAGCTCCCACTGGGGCAACAATGGCAGAGGTCGAGCTTCAAGGGGTTCGAGTCTGAGGGAGGATGATAGAATGGACATCTCAATCATTATTGGATTGTCAAGAATATGATGGGATCCCTTATGGAAGAAATGGTTAGCACTTGGGATTATTCTTGCAGTTCGGTTCTCAGGGAAAAAACCAAGTTGATAGAACTTGATACTCAACTCAGTAAGCGGGATGCGACCTCAAAATGAAAATCCCTTGCATTAGGTCATTATGCGCCAGGCAATAATGAAGGGGGTAGTGGGAGCGTCACGGGGGAACCTACGACATCCTTGGATAGAAGCTCAATCCTGACAATGCCTACCATGTTGATTGTATCGTTTCCAATACCTTCCACCATCTCTCAGCTGAGAAACAAGCGTGTTCGTGATATTGAGGTACTGGTTCGCAAATCTTATCCTCTTCCCATTAAGCAGTCGAAAAATATGAATGTTGAATATTTCCAGGGGGGTGTCTTATCATTAAAGAAAAATCAAACTCTTAAGTTTGGTACTATTAAAGAACTTGCAGCCTATTTGGACTACCTATGCTCTATTTGCTTAATACTGTTACTTTCGTTTCTTTTTTTTAGCTTAATTCTAGAATAATGTATAATTGTCTATGAAACTTATCAGTGTCTTGGCGACTAGTACTCGACCCCCATCTTTGTATGTAATTTTTGTTTTGACTATTTAATACAATTGCAGATTTTAAAAAAAAATGCAATATACGAAGCAACATGTGAGATTTTTATTTTACTTTTTGGTAGTTTAAAAGGATGGTTGAATCGGTTTAATTTCGGTATTGTATCACATATTGTTTTGTTATTCATGCTTTGGAGTTTATATATACATTTTTTTTAATCTTCTCAATATTTGCATAGTAAAAATAAAAATGGTTGAATTGGTTTAATATCGATATTGTATCACATATTGTTTTGTTATTCATGCTTTGGAGTTTATATATACTTTTTTTTTTAATCTTCTCAATATTTGAAAACAAAATCTCATTGCCTGCATGGAATAATGTTATCCAATTCAATAGAATTTTTAATGTAAAGGTTCACAGAATTCAATAATATTAATCCATACCACCAAGATCAATGCATAAATATGTTTTTATTTTTATTTTAGTTATTGGAGACATAACTCACATCTCCCAAAAGAAAAAGAAAAGAATAGGTCCAATAGATAGAAATTATGATAATATCTGTGGATACATGGTAAAAGTGATGGATTGGATTTAAATAATAGACCAAGTCTCTTTGTGTGATAAAACCACTCGACCGACCGAGGTTTGAAGAATTCCCTTGCTATGATGTTGAGTTGTGAAAAGAGCTTCAAAGATAGTAACAACATTCAAGACAAGGTAATTGAGCTAGATGGAAATAATTAAATTTCTTCAAGACAAAGGATCACATAGAGTAGAAATCCAGTGATCACATAGAGTAGAAATCCAGTTTAGTAGTTCCCCTTAATCGATCCTCCTCTCTTATTTGAGAATGCATGCATGCTATTTTCCATTCAATCTTATCAAAAAATAAATTTATAATTTTGTTGTTGAGAGAAATGTAATTTTATTCACATAGTTGCTTGTAAAGGGTGATATTTGTTACAAAACATGATTAGAGGTTATGAGTCTATCCCATCCATTA
>LPNX010884503.1:81590-131621 GCA_001517045.1 Pseudotsuga menziesii | reverse complement strand
TATATATATATATCACTATTATTAATGACTTAAATATAACCATAACTAAAATAGAACCAAAAAATTATGAGAAATATATTTATTTGGTAGAAACTTGTTCGAGGGTTGAAGAAGTAGTATCGAGTTTCTCATGTGTTTTTCTCCATGTAAAGGGAAGAGAGACAACATCGAGATGCATAGCTAGGAATTGATTTCATATTCTAAGAAATTACAAACCATGAATAATCGATGCCCTAGTAGTTTATATACACAATAATCTTCTACTAAGGTGCATAGTTTCTTTTTGACATGGCCTAGCAATCCCCCCAATGTTATCTCATTTAGAGGATTGGAACATTTCCTTCCATATTTTGCAATTTGCGTAAACCTCGTAATGTTTTCTATATGTAGTCTTGCCATATTTTGAATTGATAGATATTGTGGTTAATATGTTATGTCATTTCCATCTTTATACTCCTTTAGATATTGCTATTGCCACCTATTTTGATGTGAATTTTTTTATGATGTGCCATTCTATATGCAAGATTAATGGAAAACTTCTTTAAAAATGTACTAGGACGACATCTTAATAGGTTATATTAAGTACCAATTCATATGTAAATATATTGATAAGTGACTCAATATCCAATTTATTAAATTGAAGGATTCTCTCTAATTACATTGTCAAAATATAAGAGAACATATATGATAGTAATATAATGGGAGACGAGTTATCCTGGTTTGCTAATCTTTATACAAATTGAATCCTTAATGCCATTATTCATAAATTCGAATTTTAACCATTGGTTTGCAAGGCACTACTTGTTAATGTTTGTATAAAATGAATACCTAATATTATTAATAATATATTTATATTTTCTAAGATTATATGTATTTATGTGGATTTTTTCCATTTTGAAGTTATGGGGTTGGCATGTTCTCTCTCATTATCTAAAATTTGAGAGCAAATACCAAATAATAATAATCTTAACAACTCATTTTTGGATGTATTTTTTTAAAGTATCCATAGAAGATTTGAACTCATGACCTTCCATTTACAACTTCTCATCTCAATTACTCATTACAAATTGCTCTAACCCCATAAGCATAACAAATTTTTGGATATTAGATAAAAACAACCTATGAAAATATTAAATTGTAAGTATACTAAAAAATAAGACATATACCTTATAAATTATGCATTAGTGCAGAACATTTCCTAGGGGTATTTAATCTCAAATTTTGGATATAATGTCTTAATAAATTCATTAAATGAGTGGAAGCTGTCATATTTACATAGAAAATCTTTTTTGTGTGTCGTTTGTAATTTAATAATCATCTTGCAACAGAGGGAATTTGTCACATCAATGCTTTTGCATCATTAGCAAAATACTATTTTTAATTAATTATTTTATACTAATATAAAAAACATGAGAAACATTAGTTAACTTATAATTTTTTAATTTTTTATATTTATGTTGGATATAATTTCTTAATAAATTTATTAAATGAAAGATGATTTATCTAAACTTACATAGCTAATACTTGTTTTTTCTCAAATTTAATTTTCTCTTGTAACTCAAGAGAAATTAATTGATCAATGCTTTGCATTAATAATTAAATTTTCAAAACATTTTTTAGTTTTTTTTTTTAGCTGAAAAAAATAACTTTCTATTCAATATTGAATCAAAGTTACATCTATACAAAACTGTAGTTTGGCCTTTTCCAATAAGGCATATATAATCCTTAGAAACCCTCTCAAAATATTTCCTTCATTGTAGAAACTCTTATCCATCTCACCAAACTATGAAATTCCTGTACTGCTCAAAGTCTACCTTCTAAGTACATAAAGCAAAAATGACATAATCTATATAAAACACTCCTTTGTCAATAATCTTCTCATCAACCAATTCTTCAAAATGAAGGAGTCCATCCATATGACCCACCGCCTGCTTTGATAAGGCATTGACTTCACTGTTAAATTCCCTATAAATATGATAAAATGATAATTCAGCAAAATACTTACTCAAATCCATACTCATGTTCATCCAATGAGAGAGATGAAGGACATTAATATTGGATTCCCAGAGACCCAATCAATAACGACCTTAGTGTAAATTTGAGCACATAGATCTGTAGACAAATAGACAACTCACAAAGTAGATCTCACAATTTACTCAGTAATTGAAGAATGAAACAATGCAAAAATGGGTTGCAGCTGTGAATGCTTTCATTAATCAAAAAGTAATCCGATGATGATTACAATGAAGTAAAATGGCTTTAATAGCCACATGAAATTCGAATCCACGTGGGGAAATTCGAATTGATAGACTCTACTTGACTGTAGGTAACTAAGACCTTGTCTAAATCACTATCGGAGGACTCAGTAGTTAACTGTCCTTGTCTAAACCATAACCGGAGTTCATCAGAGCTATAAAACACAACTCAAGTGTTACATTCAGTGTTGACTAAGGTTAACTGACTGTGGTATGTGAGAAATGCGCCCCACATGAGTGCAGTCAAGTAAACCTAGCGCCAACTGAATGTAGAGGAATAGAACTAAATGTAACTGACTCCTAACTTAGCTTGACTAGTCACTAACTGAAGTGAATTGACCTTGGTTGGTTTTGGCACTCCCAGTGGCTTCCTAAATTGTAGGGATTGGTCTAGGAGGCTCCTAAACTAATGCAATCAAGTGCAATCAGTGGCAGTGAGCCTCAATTAGTGTTCCCCACACTTTAGTAACTGAAACATGTGCCCCAATTAGGTCAAGTGGACCCAATGGTGTTAATGACTATAAATAGACTGGATGAACTCCCGATTTAGACATGACTCCCAATTTAGACATATGACCAAATTTGGACAAGGGAGGATTAATAATCCTAACACCCCCCCTGAATGCTAACTTGGACAAACTATGGGCCCTGGTAACTAAGACCATAGGTCACCCATTACATCAAGTAAAATAAAGTAACTGCTTAATACAAGGAGTTGGGGCAAAAACCACATGGGAAAAAAGCCCTCCCTCTAGCTAAGCAGGTAGAATTAGGTCTCAAGTTTGAAAAACTTGAAAATATGTTGCTTCAATCTTCATCTCTGTGAGGTAGTGAAGCAACATGCATGGTGTGTTGTGCACAGGTATTCTGGGGCCTGGCATGTAGACTTCTCCTTCTTCTCCAAAAATGATGATGGGAGGAAGGAGGAATGTAACCTTTGTCTCTTGTTGAATGAAGAGGTGTATGATCATATCCATTCTTCTGAATGTAGTAAGATTGAGCCCTTTCCATATGGCATCTTACAGGGAGTCTATTGCATCTCCCTGAAGGAGGTAAGATAGCATGACATAGCGCAAGAGTCTTTCCTTTCTGAGTGTTAGGTGAGTTTCCAGTCATCTTCCTAGCTTCCAGTTTGGAAGTAGGGACTGAATCTAGATCTAAGTCACCTTGAATCTCAAGGTCATAAACTGATATAGATGGATCTGCAATACTAGTAGAAGCTGTAAAAGAAGTGGATGCAATGATTTTACCTTCCCTTGTAGGTGGCTACTGAGAGTGCACTAGTTCTAAAGGAGGCATGAAATGTGAGAACTCATATGCTTTTGAAGCATGATTCGCAGTACCCTTTGCTATGATGCTCCCAGTAGAGATATCTGTGATCTCCACTGAGTCAGGACCAAAGATCACTCGCTTTGGAGATCCAATATGGGTCATCTGATAGACAGATAACAGGTTTGAAGCTAGGGAAGGAACAAATAGCACATCTTTGAACCTTCCATGTTCAAGTTGGATAGAGCCCTTCCCCTTTGTTTTGAATTTACTGTTATTGCCCATCTGAATACTTGGACCATCAAAGGACTGAAAAGAAGAGAATGATTCTCTGGATGCATCCATATGGTTGGAAGCTCCAGAATCAATGAGGAAGACAGGTGCTGATGTGCAGCAAGCCTTCAGTGCATGTCCTTTCCTTTGGTATTCTTCTTCTTCTTCTTCAGAGTCATCCTTCCTTGCACTAGCAGGTACAGAAATGTTGTGCTTTTTCAAAATAAGAGCCATTTCATCAAGTTGTCTTCTCATACAGGAGCTTTCTGAATGGAAGCCCCTTCCACAGTAAGAGCAGAGGACCTTTCCTTTTCCATTATTCTTGCTTTTCTTCGAACCTGAAGGTTCTTTTGACTGCTCTTTCTTCACAGGGGACTCATCTCTTTGCTTCCCTTTGTCATTCGCTACCTTACCACCTCTTGCAACTAGAGCTAGATATTTGGGAGATCGAATGATCCCCATTTGGATCAATTTATCATTCTCAGAGATAAGAGATTGGATGAAAGCATTAAGAGTGGGAATCTTCCAATTTGGAGTAGTGAGCCTTACTGTTTGGAAGGTGGATACAAAGACTGAGTAGTCTGCATTGAGCTTTGTGAGAATAACAAGGATGAGCTGTTCTTCATCCTTCTCCACTTTCCATTGCTTCAACAGATATATCAGGTTCTTGAACTTTGTGAAGAATTCATTCAGAGATTCGAAATTGGATGGATTGAGAGTAATCAGATCATTTTCTAGCTGATGGATCCTCATCTCATCATGCTTATCAAATAGGGAGGCAAGCTTGTCCCAAACCAGCTTGGGAGTCTTCAATTATAGGATGTGGAACCAAAGATCTTTAGAGACTGAGAAGAGAAAGTGTCCATGGGCTTCATCAAGCCTGTTGATGTACTTAGCTTTGTCTTTATCTGAATCTGGCTCTTCCTCTGTTTCTTCGATGAGTCTGAATAGCCCTTTGGTGCAGAGCATTACCACCATGTCTGCCTTCCATTGGTGATAGTTGAAGGGAGTGAGAGGCTCTATTGGATGAGCCATTTCGAATGTAGTAGGAAGAACTGAGCTTCTGTAGTGAATGCAGTGAGAAGAAAGGGCTGCTTGTAGCGAATGCTGTAAGAAAAGCTGATAACCTGTCACACAATCAAACATACAAAGTAAGGTCGACAGTCTGCACTTTTGGAATTTCCTTCACACCCAGCATATTTGATCAAGCAATCTTGATCAACAATTTCATAACTTGGGATATTAAGTGGTAAATTCTCCTCTTCTGGTGTAGTATTGGAAAGAGCAATTTGCCAAAAAAATGATCTAGCTGGAGATCTGAGGAGGAGAGGAGTCTTGTCCACCGAGGCTTTGATACCATGTAAATTTGAGCAATAGATCTGTAGACAAATACACAACTCACAAAGTAGATCTCACAATTTACTCAGCAATTGAAGAATGAAACATTGCAAAAATGGCTTGCAGCTGTGAATGCTTTCATTAATCAAAAAGTAATACGATGATAATTACAATGAAGTAAAATGGCTTTAATAGCCACATGAAATTCGAATCCACATGAGGAAATTCGAATTGATAGACTCTAGTTGACTGTAGGTAACTAAGACCTTGTCTAAATCACTAGCGGAGGACTCAGTATTTAACTGACCTTGTCTAAACCATAACCGGAGTTCATCGGAGCTCTAAAACATAACCCAAGTGTTACATTCAGTGTTGACTAAGGTTAATTGACTGTGGTAGGTGAGAAATGCGCCCCACATGAGTCTAGTCAAGTAAACCTAGCGCTAACTGAATGTAGAGGACTAGAACTGAATGTAACTAACTCCTAACTTAGCTTGACTAGTCATTAACTAAAGTGAACTGACCTTGGTTGGTTTCGACACTCCCAGTGGCTTCCTAAATTGTAGGGATTGGTCTAGGAGGCTCCTAAACTGATGCAATCAAGTGCAATAAGTGGCAGTGAGCCTCAATTAGTGTTCCCCACACTTTAGTAACTGAAACATGTGCCCCAATTAGGTCAAGTGGACCCAATGGTGTTAATGACTATAAATAGACTAGATGGACTCCCGATTTAGACATCACTCCCAATTCAGACATATGACCAAATTTGGACAAGGGAGGATTAATAATCCTAACACTTAGAATCACCCACAATTTGAAGAACCCGAGCACCCTTTTTTCCTGCAAACCACATAAGTCCCCATAAAGCTAACTGTTTGGCCTTAGTATTGGTTCCATCTCCGACTCCCATATTAAGCCCGATGAGATGATTCCTTTTAATTTGAGCGGCATAGAAACTCCACATATACCCTTGTTATGAGCCCCATCAAAGAACCCCACTGAAAAAGAGTCTTTGAACTAAGGCTGAAATAAAGCTTTGTATTTTATCTTCTCCCTGTTTTTATAAATTTCTAGAAATTGACCAATAGCTCTATAGCTAACTTGAAGATGAAAGGAGTGTTTAACTTCAGAGATTAAGTGATTTCTTGATTTCCAAAATTCCCATATAACAAATAATGGAATTTCTTTGTATTTGGACCTTTTATATAACCAATCCAACATACTATCCTGAAAAGTTGTAGCCTTCCAATTATCTTTGAAATTTAGAATATATTGGCAAATTCCCCAAACTCTGATAAAAAAGGTACAAGATACAAAAAGGTGTGAAACCGATTCATTTGCTTCAAAACAAAGAGAGAAAACTCCTGGACCAACAAAACCCCATTTAACTAAATTATCCCAGGTAAGAATCCGATTTTCCAAACAAAGCCTCACAAAGCACATTATTTTTGTAGGAATCCTCCATTTCTATATATTTTTGGCCCACCATTTTGGAGAAATATGGATATTTTGAGATAAGATAAGGTCATAATCCTTTTTTGTTGAAATCTCACCATTATAATCCTCCCAATCCCAAACTAAAAAATCTTGACTTCTCGATAATATAATCCCTACTAAATTAAAGGAAAATACAAACTTATCCCATTATGTTGCCAACAAACCCGTAAGTCCCATCTCGAATGAATTAATACAAAAAGAAGAGAGAGTCCCCAAATGCTCAAGCTTATACACTTGGGAAAAAACCTGAATATTCTTAGAATGAAGGAAATAGATTAACTACTGAGATAACATAAAACTATCCTTCAAACCCACAATAGTATCAATTCTTAAAAATCATCAGTTTTCTATACATACCTTTCTAGATAATAGATGCATTGGAGTTTAAACCTAGTGTATTACAGATCCAATTTGAAATAAAACCATAATTGATATATCTTCTTCTCAATACCTCACTCCACATACCACCACCAAATAGGGCCCTCCAAATAGTTTTAACGCTAAGAGCATCACCAAACCAAAAAAATTGCTTCAAACCCTAGTCTCCCAGTTTTTTTGGGAGAGAAATGCTTTGCCTTGAAGTTAAATGAAACTTTGAGATATCCATATTACCAAACCAAATAAAATGAAACATCCTCTTCCTGATCATTTCCAAAATTGACCTCGGAACCATTTTCAGTGACAACCAATAGACAACGATACTTTGTAAAATTGAATTAGCTACTACCAATCTACTGTGGAAATTTAGCCTAAGCTTAGAACAATTGAACTCACAAAATTGCTTGAAAATATGCAAGAAACATTCAAGAAGGAGACTGAATATGTGATCATCCACAAACTGTTGATGATATTAATTTACACCATTCATCATTAAATATGTGTAGGTTTCTCATAAAGTAGATACTCCAAGGATTCGAAAGCATTAGGTTACTATTCAAATCAGTACAAAAGCAGGCTTACTAAACTAGTCAAAATCCCCTAGATATGCATAAAACACTTTCCAAATCAGTCAAGATGCTCATGAGTTTGTTGAATGAGTATGTATAACTCATAAGTGATGGAAATTTTACTTTATCACGCTTTTAGATGAGGAAAAGAAGGGAGGTGCATTGGTGCAAAAAACATGGCAGTCTACCTTAAAACTAGCTTTAGCTTTTTCTTTAAAACTACCGAAAAGAGGGAAACTCCTAAAAAAGCACAATTGCGCACTTTCCAATCTGGGAAGACTGCAGAGTTGTCAAAATCTTATCCGGGATCTTTTAACTCATTCTAGGAGGCGGTTTGGGCAAGTTTGACCTAAAAAATGGGTTTGGGTGCAAACTAGTTAGTGTAGGACCTAGGAAATTAATCAAAAAGATTAATTATTTTATCCTAAGTCTTGGGATGGGTTTTGATTATTCCAATGCCCCCTATTAAGCCTAGATTTATGTACAATATCAGAAAAATATCAAAGATATAGGTCCTAACAACACGACTTAGTCACCCTTTACATACTGCTTGTCCATACAAAACAAGGAAAGAGGCAAAACCACAAGGGGAAAATCCTCCGTTAAACATGGACATGAAAAAAAATGTATGAAATATGGTCTTCAATATATCTTCACCACATGATCAAATATACCAAGCAGTGACTTGAGAATGTTGAAGGTCCTCTCAGAAAACATCGTGGTGAAGATGTATGCAACTAGCTCAGATGATGTGCAATATTGCAAATTAATGACCCCATCATGCACAAGTCCTCTGCCGTAGTGCATATGGATCTTGATGTGTTTGGTTCATTGCCTCAGTATTGGATCAATTGATATTCAAATGGTACTCTGGTTGTCATAATATATGACTGTTGAAGTTTCTGACTTGATCCCAAACTCTCCAAGTATTCCCTGCAACCACAAACATTAAGTAGTTGCATTCACAACTCCTCTGTACTATGCCTCTGTATATGAAAGTGCAATTGCACTTTGTTTCTTACATGACCAGTTGATTGGTCCATATACAAGCATAAACACATATCCATAAATTTACTTTATATTAGTGTTATCACCTGCCCAATCAGAGTTAGTAAAACCAACTAACTCTAGGCTAGATTATGCAACATAGTGAATCCCATGATTTTTTGTTCCTTGTACAAAGTTTAGGATTCCTTTTTATGCCCTCCATTGGATGTCATGAGGCTGATACATGTATCTGGAAGCCACAATCACTACATAATATATATCAATTTGAGTATGACTTAAATAAAGAATACAACCAACCTGTTGCTTATATAGGGTGTTGTTTTCCAATGGAGATGACTGCGCTTCTTCAAGCTTAACTCCTGCAAGGAAGGGAGTCTTGCTTGGCTTGAAATCCATCATGTTGAACTTCTTCAACAGATCTGAAGCATACTTGGACTGATGTACCTTGATTTCAAGATCTGAATGAGAAATATCAAGCCCCAAATATTAGCTTAACAATCCCAAATCAGTCATAGAGAAGGCGTGGTTCATTGCATCCTTCAAGGAGGAAATTTATTTCTTGGAACTTCCTATGATCAGAAGGTCATCCACATACAATACAATGATGATTAATAAACCATGAATACAATGATTTCTTCAACCTGCACACAAGAGATGGATTAGTCACAAAACCTTCTGGTTGTTGCATATATATTTTGTCTTTCATATCACCATGTAGGAAATCACTCTTTACATCCATGCGATGTACTTCCCACTGCCTGGAAGCTGCAATGGCCAAAACTAGTCTTATGGAGTCCATCTTTACAACTGGTGGAAAGGTATCATTGTAGTCAATGCCTTGGAATTGAGAGAAGACCTTGGCCACTAACCTTGCCTTATACTTAATAGGAGAACCATCAACATCAAATTTAGTTTTGAAAACCCACTTACACTTGACTATCTTTCTCCCTCGGGGGAGAATGACTAGATCCCATGTGTCATTATTTTGGAGCGTCATTATTTTGGAGCGAATGAAATTCATCCTTCATGGGTTTTTGCCATATTGGGCCTTCACATGTATTTTTATATGTCTTTGGATCAGATTCAATCATTATAAAACACGTATCAACAAAGAAAGGGTCCTTCACAAAAAAGGCACTCTCGAATTGAGATCTAGTCCTCCTAGAATAACTAGGATTCCCAACTAGTTCCCCAGCTGCTTGGGTGGTCTTTGCTGCCCGCTTTGGCCTTGTGGGGATGTTTAGATCTGCAATTAAATCATCATTATCAGACATATCATAACCATAAAGCTCATTAGTTCCTTCACTTACAACTAAAGATGGAGGAGGTGAGGAGAACTCTCCAATTTCTATTGCTACCATAGGATCTTCTTCGAAATGAACACGCCTTTCAATGAAGGATTTTTGAGTGCTCATGTTGATCATCTTGTACCCTTTGGAATCTTCAGAATACCCAAAAAATAGGCACTCTTGTCTTTGGGGTTCCAAATCCCTCCTTTTATCTAATGGAATTCTAGCCCATGCTCTTGAGCCAAAAATCTTGAAATGAGATACATCTGGTTTGTTCCCACTCCAAGATTCGAAAGGAGTAACTCCATCAAGATGCTTGTGAGGAACCCTATTCTAGATGTGGGATGCACAGTTTATAGCTTCAGCCCAAGACTTTGGTGGCAAAGTCTTAGACTCCAACATACAAGTAGTCATCTCCTTGAGACTTCTATTCTTCCTCTTAGCCACACCATTATGCTGAGGTGTGTAGGGAATATAGTGTTGCATCTAGATACCTACATATTCACAATAATTAATGAAATCAGACTTGACATATTCACCATCATTATCATATCTGAGGATCTTGAGTTTCCTCCCAGACTGGTTCTCAACCAAGGCCTTGAAAACCTTGAAGTGGTGAAAAACTTCAGACTTGAGTTTAAGGAAGTAAACCCAATAGTACATGGAAAAGTCATCTATGAAGGTTAAGACATACTTGGCTTGACTCATGGAAATATGAGAGAAGGGACCAACAATGCCATTGTGGATGAGCTCAAGAGGTGCTAAGGTTCGTTCATGACTGATCTCTCATACTTATGCTCTGGATGTTTTCCTAGAATGCAACCTTGACAGAATCCTTTGGAAAACTTTATCTTCAGTAATCTTAAAACCATATCTTTTTAATACAAATTTGAAAGGTATTTATAGTTTAGATGACCAAACCTCTCATTCCAAGGTTTTCTTGCTTCATTGGCATGGGTGAGGAGAGCAGAGGGGTTAGAGAAAGGCATGAAGTGTGAGAACCTATAGACTTTAGAACTATGATCCACAAAACCTTTAGCATTGACTCTACCATTCGCAATATCATATATTTCAACTTCATTGGGAGAGAAAACAACCTTCTTAGGAGACTCAATGTGGGTCATCTGGTAGACTGACAAGAGATTAGTAGCAAGACCTAAGACATACAAAACATATTGAAGGAACCATGGTCAAAATCAATGCTACATTTACCCTTACTTTTAATTTATGCGTTATCTCCCAGCAAAATATTAGGACCCTTCGAATCATCAAGAGATGAGAAGGCTTCGTTTGTTGAAACCATGTGCCTAGAAGCTCTAGAATTGATAATAAAGGAAGGAGATCTTACAGTGCTTGCAACCAGAGCATGTACTCTCTCTTGGTATTCAAAACTGGATCCTCCTTCCTTCTTGCTTGCACCACTAGGGAGGGAGATGTTGTTCTTCTCCAGGAGTTGAGTCAGCATATCAATATGCTTATTCATGCAAGAGCTCTCAGGATGAAATTCCTTACCACAATATGCACACTTGCTACCTTCACCTTTACCTTTCTTCTTCTGAAAGTTCTTCTTCTTGGAGTTTGAGGACTCCTCTTGAGACTTGGACTTGTCTCCATTTTTATCTGGAGGATTTTTATCCTTCTTTTTGTCTTTGGAATTCACCTTGGAATCTCCAGCAACCAAATCTTGATCTTTGGAAGGTTTGATGGTGCCCATCAAGACCAATTTGTCTTGCTCCTGAGTCTAGGATTCCATGAAATCTTCCCATCAAGGCATCTTCCAATTTCGAGATGTCAACTTGGTGGCATGGAAGGATGAAAAAAATACTGAGTAATCATGACCAATATTCAAAAGGATGGCCAAGATTACTTGTTCAACTTCTTTGTCAATCCCACATAGTTTTAGCTACAAAACCAGTGATTTGAATTTCGAGAAGTATACTTGCAAGGATTCGAAGCTGCTTGGACTCAATGCTATCAGCTCAGTCTCTAGTTGGTAACCTCTCATCTTATCAGTCTTCCCAAAGAAAGCTTCAATTTTATCCCATACTTTATTCGATGATGTAAGACCATCAAGATGAAATAGAAGGTCTCTGAAAATGCTGAGACATAAGAGACCATACGCCTCATCTCTCCTATTATGCCATTTGATATTCTTTGCTACTGCATTAGGCTCAGCTTCAGTTTCCATGGTCACTCTGAAGAGGCCTTTATTCCTCACCAGAATCTCCATCCTTACCTTCCATTCGAAGTAATTAAATGGAGTCAAGATGATTGGTTGAGATTGATCCATTCTTCAGCAATTGCGCCTTTGAGCAGACAATCTGTGCTCCCAGTGAGTGATGTCAGCACTGCAAAAGCAAATTGAATAGGAGAAAAATCGAGCTACTAAGGGAGCTCTGATACCATGTGGAAATTTATCCCAAGCTTAGAACAATTGAACTCACAAAAGTACTTGAAAATATGCAAGAAACACTAAAGAAGGAGACTAAATATGTGATAATCCATAAACTATTGATAATATTAATTTACACCAGCCATCATTAAATATATGTAGGATGATCATAAAATAGATATTCCAATGATTCAAAAGCATTAGGTTGCTATTAGAATCAGTACAAAAGCAGGCTTACTAAACTAGTCAAAACCCCCCATAGGTGCATAAAGCACTTTCCAAATCAGTCAAGATGATCACGAATTTGTTGAATGAGTATGTACAACTCATAAGTGATGGAAAATTGACTTTATCATGCTTTTAGATGAGGAAAACAAGGGAGGTAAGTTGGTGCAAAAAACAAGGCAGTCTACCTTAAAACTAGCTTTAGCTTTTGCCTTAAATCTATAGAAAAGATAGAAACTCCTGAAAAAAGAAGAACTACGCACTTTCCGATTTGGGAAGACTGCAGAGTTATCAAAATATTATCCATGATCTTTCTAACTCATTCTAGGAGGCAGATTGTGCAAGTTTGACCTCAAAAATGGCTTTGGGTGCAAACTAGCTACTGTAGGACCTAGGAAATTAATAAAAAAGATTAATTATTTTATCCTAAGTCTTGGGATCGGTTTTGATTATTCCAACATCTACCCCCAATTGTTGATTTTCCTCTCCTCTCTTTTAATTGGTCAATTCCAGTCTTCCTTTATATAACCATTAGGTTTAAGAAAAACGCTAGGTATCTGAAACCTATCTGGAGATTATACATTTGGAAAGACATGAAAATAACTATCTACTCACACAAACCCTGCTCTGATTCCACCTCAGGACTATAAATAAAGATTGACTTTTCTGAACTAATTGACATACTTGAAGCTGAGCAAAAGGAATTGATAATGTCCGAGTACAAACTCCATTCTTGGACAGATCCTTTCCCAAAAATTAAAACATTGTCAACAAAAAGTAAATGGGAAATATGCAGAGAGTGAGAAATGTGAATACCTTTGATACAATTCCCTAATTTATCTATATTAATAAGCAGACTTGAGCCTTCAATGACCATAAAAAAAGAAGCAAAGGAGATAAGGGACATCCTTGGCGAATCCCTTTGTCCCCTTTGAAGAAAGCAGTAGGATGTCCATTGCCAAGAATAACATAATTTGGACTTGTAATACAAGACTTTATCCAATTTGAAACTTCTATATGGAGCCTGGTTTGGATCAAAACAAAATGAAGGAATGACCAATCAAACCTATCATAAGCCCTAATATGGTCCATTTTCAAGATAAAGGCCTTCATCTTCTTTTGCTTTATAGTATGGAGACATTGTTGAGCCACTCCAATAGTGTCCTGGATCTGTCGGTTCGATAAAAACTCAAATTGTTCCTTTGATAGATTTTTCTCTAGTATGGCTTTGATCCTAATTGAAAGGATCTTTGTAATCACTTTATAAATCAAATTACATAAGGAAATTGGTCTATAATCATTGAAAGAAGATGGCTTATTCTTCTTAGGGATGAGAGTAATATACGTCGAATTCATATTTTGAGGAACAAACCCATTTCTTCGAGATTCTTCCAGTGTCTCCATCATATCCTTACTAACTAAATCAAAGAAGTGAATGAAAATTTCGATAGTCCAACCATCCCAACCCGAACTTTTAGCTTTGGCAAATTGATTTAGAACTGCTTTGACTTCTTCAAGAGTAACAACTGTACCAATAAAAACACCATCTTCATGATTGAACAATCTAGGATAATGCTTAATCACCTTTAATTGTTCAAACAAACTAGAGTGATCTCATTCTTTGTAAACTTATTTGAATTATTTATTTATTTATATTAATAAAAATGAAAAACAAAATATTATAAAATATTAATCAATCCTTTGCATTTATAATTCAATTTTCAAAAGATTTTTTAAGTCTATTTATTTATATTAATAATTAAATTTTGAAAAGATTTTTTAAGTCTATTTATTTATATTAATAATTAAATTTTCAAAAGATTTTTTAAGCCTATTTATTTATGTTAATAAAAAATGAAAAACATTAATAGTTAATGTAAACAAACCTTTTTCAAGAATGGTTTTACGCTGAGGGGGAAGATGTTGCGAGGTAGCAAAAGGGACAATTAGAAACCAATGAAGTTTGATGACAAGATGAAAACTATATTTTGTGTATAACAAATTTTTTTAGCAATTATAAACTCAATGATTTAAAAGTAAAAAATAAATTTTTATTTTATTTATTTATTATTAATTTTATTTTAAAATTGATTAAATAATTAAGAGATTGATGAATAAAAAGTTGGTTCTTATGAGTGAGAGTAGATACTCAATTAATATAAAGATGAAGAAACATGAAACAAAGACTAACCTTTTTTTAAGAGTCATCCAACTTTTAAGGACGATTGACCTTTGATATTTGGTTATGCATTTTGTATGGTCACAATAATAGCCAAGTAAGGTTCTTGATATTGTCATTTGTTATTGTAGGTTAATTTAATAGTAAATTAGCAGTTTTGTAGTAGTGATGATTTATTTTCAACCAATTATTTAAGAAGATTTCAACATTCATTTATGTGGATTTTGTCAACAATTATTTTCTTCTCTAATGTTTGATAAAATAAATTATTTTATTAATCAACATTCTTATACGAGGCTTGCTAATAAATATGCATTATGATTCTTCCATTGTTTTCAGAACTTCTTATAATCCATAGGAAAAAAATGTTGCAGAAACATAAAGATCAATGAATATGCATACACTAGTAGTATTTAATAATTAAAATTGTTGAATAACTAACATGTTCTATGTTTTAAAAACATGAGAATAAATATATGTAATTCTAATCTAATCAATTTTAATCTAAGTTGGAGATCAATAGATATGCATACACTATTAGTATTTAATAATTAAAACTGATGAATAATCAACATGTTCTATGTTTTAAAAACATGAGAATAAATATGAGTACAACAATTCTAATCTAAGTTGGTGACAAAATAAATGTTATAATTAAATAAATAAATTTGGAATTTTGGTATTGAACTTTCTAAATATTTATTTTATGCCTCCTAGGTAGAAATGGATTGATACAAGTACATCAGGGTCAATCTATGGTGCGGATTAAAATAAGTTGTTTCTCTTTAGGTTTCTATCAACATAGAGATCAATTGATATGCATACTATTTAGGTTTCTCATTTGAATCATTTTTAACGACATTAAATTAATTTACCATTTGGTGATTAGGTTTTAGTTTGTAGGTTGTGAACCCATGCCAGTATGTATTGCATGCTCCAATTCCTATAGTTATAGTCTAGTATGTCTCTCTTACTTCCTTCCTTCACTCATCCCCCATGCTTTCCTCTCACATTGTTATTCAGAAACTAATACTATGAGTATATAGATATACATTGCAATACGCATATGCACAACTACTACAAACACATATACAAAACTCTCCTCTCCGTCCTATATACGTCTCTAAATGGAGGACATAGCAATGACACTAGCTAGAGATAAGTCTGCCCGCCTTGTGAGGTAATAAGAGAAAGAGCCCTTTAGCATGACCATTGCACTATTGTTGCTTGAGTTAGTTGTATCTATATCTAATTGCTAATTACTTAACTCCACGTGAAGCATACTGCTAAAGCAATACTTGGAGTGAAACTAGTAATTGGGTGCATCAATGAAACTTGGAAACTCTTGGATCTCCTATCATATCCTTTTCATGTCCCTCCCTATTGATTAGTCCCTGACAGAGTATCTTTCAAATGAAGGCATGGTTACATCTCTAACTATAAGCATCCTTGCTAACTTCAAGCCACAGTTGCTAGTTGGGACTGAGCCACATGAAATTTTAATCTAGTCTATACTTTCTCCCTATAATGTAACCTTAACTTAAAAAAAATACACACAAAGGTCCATTAAATTATGAGCTTTTTCGGATTTATGGTTTATACTTAAGAGTGTCATATCTTGAGCTAGATATGCATATTAATTTGACTTCGGATTGCAAGTGTTGTTGCATATGGTTTCTCCTTGACAAATGAATATAACCCTGGCTTGGTAGCATGGGTACTATACAAATAAGATAAAAAGTTTCAAAGCAACTAGTCCCTGTTTTAGGTTTAAATAAATAAAGCCTTCCAAAATGGAAGAATTTATATCTCTACTCTGCACAACCTCATTATGACTTCGATTCCTTCCGACACCCCAACAGTGAAATTTAGGCAAGACGATAATGTGGCATGCTGCTTTATTCTTCTATGACTAGAGTGAGCAAGTGAGTTATCGTGACAATGTCTCCTATCGATATAATCACTATGCAGATTATGGGGAGTTGGTTTGAATTTGGCGAGAGGAGGCAGAGTACGTCGAATGTTTGGGTGCCTAGTTTGGATAGACTAGTGGTGAGGGATTTCACAACCCGTCATAGTTGGTGAATGTGAGGGCTATTCAACGATTGTGACGAAGCAAGTAGATGTACGTGGGGGATCCAGATATTCCTATTTGGAGAAATTCGCTAGTTCTCTCTTGTTGTACTACATACTATTAGAATTGCAGTATTCACTGAGAGGATTGATCTTGAGACTCATTGTTGTGCGAAAAGTTACAACAATGAACCAAGAAGGAAAATGTTTGGTGTCCAAGGAATTTGCAGATGGGTGATTGTAGAGAACTGAGTTTTTTTCTTTCACAGTCGTAAAGACTTGGCAATGTGTGGATTCCGATGTTGAAAAACACTTATTGTTCCTGATAACCCTACCCCATTGAGTGACCTCTATGGATCAGTCCCCTTCCCGTGCCCCATGGATTATTGCCCTTTGATAAGCTCTATGTGTAACTGACCGGTCAGTATGGGCTCTCGAGTATTGGCAACTGGGTGTATAAGCGTGTGTAAATTGGTATATTTTGTGATTGTTGGAATCTTGAATGCTCCTAAACGACCGTCGCGTGACCTTCATGCAAGTGCACCACCAAAATTTAGCACAAGATTTTGAGTCCAAGTGTCAAGATAACTGATAGAGAGCTAGGGTTGGAGTTTGAGTGACACACATAACCAGGTGACAAGTGACATTCGCCTCCATTAATACAACTGCACACAATACACTGCACCTGCGAGACACAACTACCCACCATTATTGATGCTAATGTCATCGCGTCATCAGGTCCTGGGACATAAAAACCTAGGAAAACGTCACTAGTATTTGACCAATAGAATGATAGTGAAATACAAATTAAAAAAAAAATCAAGTAAATAAATCATATTTGTACTATAGTTTAACATTAGGAAAATGAAAATATCAAAAATGAAAATTGGAATTAATTCACCTTCACGATTTATATATATCCCCTTGTCAGGGACATAAAAAATACAATAAATCAAACTGTAAATATTATTTTATGGTAAGGAGCTATTTGGCTTGTTCATATTAAATTTTATTGTTTTTAACAAGTTTTAATCATGTTTTCTACTATTATTTATATTAACTTAAGCTTGAGATTAATCTTCAAAATAATAGATATTTAATGATCAATACTTTAGTGTACACAACATAATCTGTTTTTATATAAAATAGTTTGTGATAATGAAAATTTGGCTACTCCACATAAATGACTCTATCGCCAACCATTTATTTAACATATTTCCAATTAACATTAATCTAATTTTATTAATCATGAATATATTTATAATGTTATTTAAGAAGTCATAACAATATTAATAATATTGTTTATTAATCATCAATGTATTTATAATGTTATTTAAGAAGTCATAACAATATTAATAACGTTGGGTGACTCCTTCTGAGGAGGCTTGTGCTATTTTACCTTAAGCTGGTGAGCCCTCCCTCGTGGATTCAAGTCTTCTTCAAGCCGAGGCTTTAGTTGATCAAGGGTTTCAGAAGGAACTGTCTGTGGAATTTTTGGGAGACATTTAGGTAACACCTCTGGTCACCTATGTGCATAGGTCTTCATTTTCACCCTTGAAAACTCTGATAAATTATATTTGTCATAAAAATGTCACTATAAGAAGGAAAGGACTTAAAAAAAAGAATGCAAAGATAGGGTTTGATAATTTAACGTATGGCGATCGAAGAATCTTTGGAGAGTATATTCCTCTTTCTGAAAGGATCAAAGAAGCGAAAATTGGTTTAGTTAATGGGAATTTGGAAGCATTTAGAGCAGAGAAGCCTCAGCGGAAGGTTATGAATTGATTTGCATTTATTTGAATGTAAGAGGGCTAGGGGGAATCCCTAAGAGAATATCCCTTGGGAAGTTTATAGAATTGAACCCTGCAGATGTTTATTTATTTCAAGNGGGGGGGGGATCAAGTTGTAATTTGGAACCTAATATTTTGTGATGTTAGGCATTTCAAAACAGTTGCAGGTATTTTGTTGGAGGGCATAGTTCAGGGTATTACTGGATCAATGAGACTCTTAAAATATATATGCTCCTTACAAAGATAAGAGAATTTTCTGGGAAAAAGGTGGATTTAAGTGAAGTGTTAAGATTGACAAATCTATCCTAGCCTGGTTGGTTTTGGTGGAGTCTTCAGAACTGATAAAGGGAAGATTATCCGGGTCTTCAATGGGAAACTGGGGCTAAAAAGCAACAATGTAGCCGAGCTGAATGGACTCCTTCAATGCATCAGAATCGCATCCACCCATGGGCTTTTCCCGCTAGTGGCCGAGGGAGACTCAACAATGATCCTCAATCTTTCTATCAAGCTCCAAAATGGGACGAGTAGCTCCAAAATCTCCTCCAGCTGGATATTAGACTATGATATTCAACAATTAGCTAAGATCCTTGCATATCCCCTTGCTATCAATTTCCAGCACGTTAGAAGAGAAGCCAACTCCATGGCGGATAAGATGGCAAACTGGGGTGTCCGCTCATCTACGTTCCTGCACCATTTTACCCTGACTGAAATTCCATATGCTCACCTAAGACAAGAATGTGAGCTCATAACTTCTAAAGATATTTCCCCGGATGCAGGTGTCAACCATGGCCACATGGACAGGGCAGAGGCTGATGAGGCCACTCCCAACCACACATGACCTCACCCCATTGCCATCAATTCGTGCATTCATATCAAAGGGAGACGTGGACGCGTTTGGCTAGGTCGAAAGAACCAGGCAGTCCTTTCAAAGCCTTGTCACCAATAATTTCCTACCTGGCTGCCATAAATCTCACCAATGCCACTTATTATGGACGACGTTGGAGGCTAGGTTGTTTCACCTGCGCCCTGCTTCGTGCTCTGCTATCACTTTCCTCGGCTTTGAACCATCACCCCAGTGCCCAGCTCTGGCTCATCGTCTACTTGGTCTGCTATTAGTTTGTCATCACCCTAATCCGCTCATAGTTGTGCTCAAGCTATGCCTTGAAGACAAAGAGGTACCCCCCGCAGAGGGCATGGTCGTAATGCTCAGGATCATCGCCATTTACCTCTCACGGCCCAAGCTAGTGGCATCGACTTCAATTTGGAGATCCTGGAGGAAGTTCGAAGAATTTTTAATGATTGGGAAGATGAATTATTCGGAGCTCTCAGTGCAGCTGGTAGAATGACAGGGCGTATACATAATTACTGGGTTTTTAAGAACCTGCTCACTCGATTGGTCCTTAGGTTCAACCCTCTGGTTCCTCCCCCTCCGCGCCTTTAGTTCCACCTTCACCGGTTGCCCAGGTTGTTGCGCCACCGGTTCCACCACCTCCCTCTTTTACCCCATCCTCCACCCCTGTTCCTTCACCCATCTCCATCCACCCTCCGCATTGCCGACCCTCCACCCTCCCTTCATGCAAATTTTCATCCACCCCGTCGTTACCAAAAAGAAGGCTCCACTCCCCACCAATTCGCCCCTCTGCAGGTTCAATGGAGGAAGAAATCAGCTCCAGTGATGAAGAAATGATGACGTCTAGTGAAACTTCAGAGGCGACGTCTAGTGGAACCACGAAGGCTAAGTCAAGTGATCCTGCTCATCCAAGCGTGCCTGCTCATCCAGCCTCACAAGGTTACAACTGTCCTATCGAGGAGGAACCATTCTTCAAGTCGTGAACCAATATCGCCATCGCCATGTACCGGTCTACATGCAAGCACCAAGGTTTTTTCACCTCGGCCACGTGTTGTTCAACATGACACTCTCAGGTTTTTTTATTTATTTCAATGTTAACGTGTTGGCTTTGTATCTAGTTCCTCCAAAAACTCAAGAGCTTTTTGTGCATTTTTTTTGGATAGCCTGTTTTCCCTCCTGGAGGGAGGGCCTAGACTTATCTTGGAACTCTATACCTGCTCATTTTGAGCAGGTCTGTCTGTGAACTCATATGTACCACCATTTTCTTTTTTTAATAGATTAGAACTTACAAAAAAAAAGATTGGCAAATCTTATTATTGGCGGGGATATGAATTTTACTTTGTTTTCAAATGAGGCGTGGGGATCCTTGGCACCTTTGGACCCCTTGGATCCTTTCCTGCAGAATATGTTTATCAGAAATAGGCTGGTGGATATTCGTCCTCCAAAGCTCTCCCCTACTAGAAAAAGCAATAGACAAGGAGATAAGGGAGGAGGTAAAAGACTGGACATGTTTTTTTATGGCAGATGCTTTGCTTGACAGAGATGTTGTAAGATTTAGAACATGGCACATTCTAGAAAACTTATCACATCATAGCCCAATATCCCCGCAAGTTGAAGAAGAGGACTTCATGAAAACATACCCTTTCAAGTTCAATCAATCGTGGTTAAAGGAGGAGGCTTTCTACAATTTTGTGAGGGAGGTTTAGCCTTCTTTACATTTTAATGAAAGTTTAATTGTCATGGACTATATGGTGAAAAAATTGTAGAAGCTTAAATATTTGGTGAAAGTTTGGATAAAAAAAGAGAGGAGGATGACATGCGCGATCTCATTCAAACGAAAGGTTGTATTAAGGAAATTTTAACGAGAAATTTAACTACAAATTTCTTAGAAGATGACAGAGCCTAGTTAAAAAGTATGGAACAAAAAAAGGAATAAATCCTAAGGAGATCTGAAGAATTACGACGCTTGAAAAGTCGTGCGATTTGAGTAGAGGCAGGCGACAAGAATACCAATTTTTTTCACAACCATGCTTCTTACAGGAAAAATATGAATATAGTGTGGGAAATTTCCACACAATATGGTGATATGACTCATTATGAAGAAGGTTTACATAGAGAAGCAGTTCCCTTTTTCTCCAATTTGTATAAAAATCCCGTGAAGAACAATATATGCGAGCAAATGGAGGTTTTAAAGATCTTTCCATCTTTCTTCTCTTCATCAGAGGGTTTGGAATTGGGAAAGGAAATCAGTTTCGAAGAAATAATCAATGCTCTTAAAAGTTTCACCAAGGACAAGAATCCAGGGCTGGACAGTTGGTCGGATGAGTTATTCTTAGATTTTGTGGATATTCTGGGAAAAGATCTGTTGGATATAGCGGAATTCTCCAAGAAAGAAAAGTTTATGAGTGGAGGACTTAATCCAAATTTTCTAACTCTAATTGTGAAAAAGAAAAACCCAGTTTCTTTTGGTGATTATAGACCAATTTCCATGTGCAATTTGATTTACAAATTGGTAACAAAAATCATTACTTTGAGATTGAAGCCAATTATATCTGATAGAATTTCAAAGGAGCAATCTGGTTTTTTAAAGAACAAACAAATTATGGAGGTGATCGGAGTCACTCATGAGTGTCTACACTCTCCGAAGACTAAGAAAATGAAATCCTTGATTCTAAAGATGGACCTCGCAAAGGCCTACGACAAAGTTGATTGGGGGTTTTTACATCTGGTACTTATTCAAGTTGGTGTTCCAATGGATGTTACGAATTGGATACTTGCATGTGTCTTCTGCAAATTTCGTCGTTCTCGTCAATGGAGTTTCAATAAATTTATTTCCAAGTTCACGTGGACTTGAGAAAGGCTACCCTCTGTCGCTGTTGCTTTTTCTGTTGGTAATTGAAGGTTTTAGCGAATTAGTCTTTGATGCAAAATTAAAAGGAAATTTTTCAGGTATGAAACTTGCAACTAGGGTTTTTTTAACACACCTGCTATTCGTTGATGATGTGATTGTTTGGGGGAAGTTCTCTATGGAATAATGTAATTTTCTGTATAATATCCTGGGAATTTTTTGTTTAGCTTATGGAATGGAGGTCAATCCCAAAAAAATCATTTTTTTATTATAACAGGATTTCTAGTGAAGAAAAGGAAGCTATCACTTCTATTTTGGTTTTGATATGGAACCATAAGAAAATGGTTTTAAATATATTTGTTTTTTCCTGAAACCAATCATATTATAGGAATTTGGACTGGTTGTGATTAGTCAAAAGAATTGACAAAAAAAAAGTAATTGGGTGTGTCGGTTTCTGTCCCTTGGAGGGAGACTAACTTTGGTCCAGGATGTGTTATCAAGTGTGCCAGTGTACTGGTTTTCTCTTATGATGGTGCCCAAGTCAATCATCAATTCTATCTGCTCAAAAATCTTTAACTTTTTATGGAAAGGAGATGGGAATGGATGCACTTTTCATCTTGTTGCATGAGAATGTTTGGCGCTATCGAAAGGTAAGGGAGGGTGGAACATTAAAAACTTAGACTAGTTCAATACTTCTCTATGCATTAGAAATTTATGGAAGAACATTACAAGTTCAAGCCTATGGAGTAAGGTTTGCAGAGCAAAATATTTTAAAAATGTGAATTGGGCAGATTGGCTTAGATTGGAAACTTTTGATAATAGAAGGTTCTCTGTAATATGGAACAGTTTCTTGAAGAACTTATTATGGATAAAAAAATGGATTTCTTGGGACATTGGCAATGGGAAACATGTTAGAGTTGGTATTGACCCTTATGTGGAAGATCGGGGAAATTTTAAGTTACCAGAGGAGTTTCTCAGTCATCTAGGTGTTCTAGACTTGGCTACTCTGAATAGAATCAAGCGTCCTCCCTGGGCAGTCTTGAAAGGGGACTATTGGTTCTTGTCAAAATATTTGGGATTGATAGGTATTTGGGCAGAGATCTGGGACAATTATATACACAACCGAAATGTGGCAGGAATAAGATTAAATTCTAAGGAAGACAAACTAGTGTGGTCTTGGAATAAGGTTAATGGGCAAATAACAACAAAAGAGGCTTATTTAGCTAATGTTCATTCTCTCTCAATTGGAAATGTCAAATGGTGGAAGTCTAAGTTATGGAAGTGGTCCCTCCCTTTAGAAGTAAAATGTTTTTTTTTTTTGTTGTTAATGGAAAACAAAATTTTAACTTATATAAACTTAAGAAAAAGAGGGTGGATGGGATCGAGTATTTGCTCTATTTGTAAAGATGGGGAAGAATTAGTTGATCACTTGTTTATAGAATGTGAGTTTAGTAAAGTTGTTTGGGCTTCAGTTGTAGAGGATTTGAAATTAGTTTTTGATTTGGGAGTAGGAGGTCTTAATGGTAGCTTCAAAACATGGTATGATAAAGAAAAATCTTTCAGAATCCTGCCAATCTTTATCTTTTGGAATATTTTGAATTTCAGGAACATGATTTTATTTGAGAATGCCAAAACAAATGTCAGTTTATGCAGAAAAAAAAGAAAAGTATTTCCTTGTTTAAAGAATTTGATGGTTTTAGGGGGGGATAAGTTTAAGAAGTTGGTACATAAGCCCATCTTTTCTTCAGTTCCAGCTGCTAGTTCTTTTTTATGGTTCTGCAAAGGAAGGAAGGTGTGGATGTGGAATGGTAGTGAAGCTTAATGATCAACACTGCTTTAAGTTGTGGATGGGAGGTGAAGAGGGGAGTAACACAAAAGTATAACTTCTAGGACTCTCAGGAGTTCTTTTCTTTGCATTTAAATGTGGCATAGACTCCTTAATTATATAGGGAGACTCAAAGATAATTATCGAGTGGGTTAAAGAATTATTCGATTTGCAGGTCGTCCATTTAAAAAGCTGGTGTGGGAGGACAAAGTGGTTGATAAACTCCTTCAATTAGATTTCCTTTATGCACATTTCAAGAATTTTAAATAGGGAAGCGGACAAGTTGTCAAAAGTTGCTGCAAATTGTGATTTTGGTTCTCTCTTTTATTAAGAAGAGCTAGAGGGAAAGATAATCTTGGAAGGTTTTGTTCCTATTGAGTAAAGTTTTTTTGTTGTTATAACTCTTTTGTAGGGGCTTTCTCTCGGGGTAGGACCATAAGAGTTGTTTTTGTTAGCTTTCCTTAGAGGCAGTAAGTAGGTGAATATGCTCCTTTTGAATGTTGATAGAAACTTTCAGTATTTTTGTGGGATAAACTTTGATTATTAGTGGAAGCTGAAAGATGCTACAATTATGTAGGATACTTGGATATGTATGTTGTTGGGGAAGATTGGGATATGTATGATCCCTTTTTCTATTCAAATGAATATAAAAAAGGTCTTTTGTTCTGGGAAAAAAAAGTTGTTGAATTATAGAGAAAAGTTGAATGATTCCATGTCCCTTTCCAACTAATAAGACTCAATAACATTATTTATAGATTTTTATACTTATATTTTTCTTATTTCTTGCAATAATTTTGTTAGTCCAAATATTGAAAACAACAATTGCTAACTACCAACTAGCCTTAGTGGCAACTTTGGGGACATTGCCACCATGTGGCTCTTGTTTTATCTTTACACTACTCCAAAAATGTGACATAGAATGTTATAAGTGTAATAACCATGGACATATGGCAAGAGACTGTAAACTAAAGATTCATACGAGGAATACCGTTGCAATCCAATCTCAGAACACCGAACAAAAGAAGTATTGGAGAGAAAAGGAAGAACAAGAGAGTTCCATGATTGCTTTATGTGTAACTGAAAGGAAAAACTTATGGCACTTGGACAGTGGTTGTTCAAAACATATGACTAGTGACCCAAGCAAATTCACAACCTTAAAAGATAATAAGGGAAAAGTCACTTTTGGAGACAGTTTGTCCTCCAAAATAATCGGCAAAGGAACAGATGTTGTCAACAGCAAGATCAAAGCAAAAAATGTTTTGCTGGTTGAAAACCTCAAGCCTAATCTTCTCAGTGTAAGTCAAACATGTGACCAAGGACACATTTGTATATTTGACTCAAAAAAATGTGAAATCAAGAGTAATAAATCAGGAAAGGTCGTTGGCATTGCTACGAGAAATACAAACAATGTATACATCTTGGAAAAGGAAAACCAAAGCTACTTAAGTATGGTAGATGAAAGTTGGTTATGGCATAGAAGGTTGGGACATTTAATTTTTGACAATCTTGCCAAAATAAGCATAAAGGAAGCTGTAAGAGATCTACAAAAAATTGTAGTTCCTCTAAACTCTGTATGTAAACATTATCAATATGGGAAGCAAACCAGAGCCAGTTTTAAAATAAAAGAACATATGACCTCACACCCTCTGGAAATAATACACACAGACCTTTGTGGACCAACCAGAACTAAAAGATTCCAAGGAGATCACTATTTCATGTTGCTCATTTATGATTACACAAGGATGACATGGGTGGAATTATTCAAAGAAAAATCAGAAGCTTTTGAAAAATTTAAAATCTTCAAGGCAATGGCTGAAAATGAGTCAGGTATGAAAATCGAGTGTCTTAAATCAGATAATGGGGGAGAATTCACCTCAAATGATTTCAATTATTTCTGTGAAGGTCATGAAATTAAGAGACAATTTTCAGCTGCAAAAACGCCTCAACATAATGGGGTTGTTGAAAGGAAAAACAGAACAGTCCAAGAAGCTACCAGAACTATGCTCAATGAAGTAAAACTGTCATATTCATTTTGGGGAGAATTTTTATACACAACTGTCTACATACTTAACAGAGAACAACTCAGAGTGAATAAGGATAAGACCCCCTATGAATTGTGGTATGGAAGACTAGCCTCAATCAAATATTTTAAAGTGTTTGCCAGTAATTGTTACATCAAAAGAAATGAGGATGACCCTTGGAAAGTTCGAATTCAGGACTGATGAAGGAATGTTTTACTCATCCACCAAAAAGGAATATAGGTGTTACAATAAAAGGTTTCATAAAACCGTAGAAAGTGCTGATTTGAAAGTAGATGATATAGAACCAAGGAAAGAGGAAAACCTTGACAGTATTGAAAATACATGTGATGATGAAATAAAAGACATGCAAAAGGACGAGATAATTCATAATGAAGAAGAAGACAAAGAGAGGGAAGATACACAGGAAGATGATGAAGACTTCCCTAGACATGACACTAAAAATCCTTCTAGAAGGGTACAAAAGGATCATCTGAAGTCACAGATCATGGGTGATAAAAATACTGGAGTCAAAACAATAAGACAACTACCAGATGTGGAACAAGCCCTACTCTCAATAGTGGAACCCAAGAACTTTACAGAAGCCAACAAAAGTGATGAATGGGTGAAAGCCATGAATGAAGAACTAGATCAGATTGAGAAAAATGAGACCTGGGAACTTGTCCCAAGACCTGAAGATATGAACATAGTAGGAACCAAATGGATTTTGAAAAACAAGTTCAATCAATATGGATAAATAATAACGAACAAAGCAATATTGGTTTGTAAGGGGTATGACCTAGTGAAAGGTATTGACTTTGAAGAAACTTATGCTCCTGTAGCTCGACTTGAAGCAATCATAATGTTTTTAGCATTGTCATGTCATAAAAACTTCAAAGTATATCAAATGGATGTCAAGTCTGCATTCTTGAATGGAAAACTAGAAGATGAAGTGTATATTGAATAACCTGAAGGGTTTCTCCTGTCTGAAAACAAAGATTATGTTTGTAAACTGAAAAAGGCACTCTATGGTCTCAATCAAGCTCCAAGAGCATGGTTTTAAAGACTAGATAATTACTTGAAACAACAAGGTTTTAAAAGAGGAGTCACTGAAAGTAATCTTTACCTAAAAACCGATGATAAAAATACGATCATTGTTGTTGTTTATGTGGATGATATCATTTTTGGAAGCAATATTCAAATCCTAAGTATAGACTTTGCCTCTGAAATAAAGAAAGAATTCGAAATGTCAATGTTGGGTGAATTGACATTCTTCTTGGGATTGCAAGTCTACCAAACAGACAAAGGAATTTTCATCTCTCAAACTAAGTACATCAAAGATATGTTGAAAAAGACTAAAATGGAAGATTCCAAACCTGTTGGTACTCCTATGGTCACTAGTTGCAAGTTAAGTAAGGATGATGATTATCTGGAAGTAGATCATACCATGTTTAGATCCATGATTGGCAGTCTGCTATATGTGACAGCCACAAGACCAGATGTGATGCAAGCTATTGGATTGGTGGCTAGATTCTAGTCAGCTCCCAAAGATACACATGTAACAGTGGTAAAAAGGATTCTCAAATATCTAAAAGGTACCATGGAGTATGGTTTATGGTATCCAAAAGGACAAGACTTTACCGTGAAAGCATTTACTAATGCAGATTGGGAAAGAAGTATTGATGATTGAAAAGGTACTAGTGGAGCAACATTCTTTTTGGAAAATTGTTTTGTATCATGGTCAAGTAAAAAACAATCCTCCATTTCTCTCTCTACAACGGAAGCAGAATATATTGCTGCCGCCTCATGCTGCACTTAGGTTATTTGGATGAAACAAACCCTAGAAGATCTGCTTATAAAATATGAAGATCCAATAGTGATCAACTGTGATAACACTAGTGCTATAAATATGTCTAAAAATACTATCATGCATTCTAAGACAAAACATATACCAATCAAGTATCACTATCTAAGAGAACAGGTATCTCAAAAAGCTGTCAGATTAGAATACATTGACACAAAGGAACAAATCGCTGACATTTTCACCAAACCACTACCTAAGGAAGCTTTTGAGCATATTAGTCAGGAGATGGGAGTAATTCCCTTACAAAAGCACTAAGAGGAGAAAGCACAACCTCAGGAGGAGATATGATGACAGGGAAAGCTGTCAGACAGAAAGGTTCCTTTGTCATTGTTGTCAAAGGGGGAGAATGTTTATAGGTTGCCATCAATGCCAAAAGGGGAGATTGTTGAGTATATAGTTGTCATTGACGAATGACAGAGGAATAACCAATGGATATAGTGGTAGACTGAAGGTTGTAGGTATCCAAAATAACAAAGGATTAACCCTGTTACAGGTTGCAGGTTTCAAGGTGAATGACAAACGAATAGCCCTATAGCAAGTTGAATGACTAAAAATCGACCATCCAATGTTGTTTCTGAAAGAATTGTCAGAGAGGGTTTCTGCAAAGAAATTGTGCAAATACGCAAAGTCATGGTGAGATCTGAATTTGATCTGAAATCGACGACCACGAAGTATCGCGCACGAGATCCAATGATTGAGGATCAGCTCTGCAAAAGATCAAGATCGAATGACTGAGATTAGTTTTGCCAAAAGAGATTGACAGTGCGGAAGGAAAAATGCAGAAAGGGAATTATGTTTAAAGATTCTTTGAACCCACAATTTGGAAATCGACAATGATCAAAACACCTACAAAATATCAACGGTGCGGAATTGTTGTTGCGGAAAGAAGTTTGCGGAAAGTTGAGATACGATTTTGGGAAATGTTACATCCTACATCCCGCAATATGGAGAGATCGGACGGCTGAAGTTAGTTCCACTAAAACAGATCAACGGTTCGAAAAAAGAAGTGAGGAAAGTCGAGATATGATTTTTGGGAAATGTTGCATCTCTCATCTTGCATCCGCAAAGTGCTTTATGGAGAAGCCCGATGGAGATCAATGGTGGGGAATCGTTGAAACATAAACTTGGTGCAGAAATATGATTTCAAGAGGAAATCTGTAGAGTAGATCAACAGTATGGAGAGGTTTGAACATAAGATCAAATGGTCCGGATTGTATATGGAGAATAATATCACGGAAGCACCAGAGAATGATAAACCGGGCTGCGGAAATGAATTCTGAGCTGTGAGAAGAACGAAATGGTGCATTTGCTGAAACTTACCGATGAAATCATACGAGGGTTGAATAGGTAGATGATGAAGACGTATGTCTGTAAGTAACCGGTCATGATCCAAAACGAAAGAACGCAGCTATGGAGAGATGTGTTGGTAGGTAATAGGTAAAAGGTATTTATTGAATGAATGTGTAAAGAATGAAGGGTCTCTGTTAGGAAGCCTGATAGAGTCCAAAGTGAATAATTTTTCAACTGTTCTAAAAGACTGAGAAAATCTATCTAGGGTGGCAGGGTGGTGCTATGGCAGGCCACGGGTCTGCAAGGGGTCGAATCCTCCTTATAGTCGTAGCTCGAGAATAGGGTGTCGTAGCATCCTTGTCTGTTGTAGTAGATAGAAAACCATAAGGGTGTTGTAGCATCCTGGTCTATAGTTGCAGGCAAAACCTATGGTGTGTTTTGCATCCTTTCTGTTGCAGCAGATAAACAATTTTGTAAATTCATCTTATTAATGAGTTTGTGTTGGTGGTTTGCTCTTTTGAGGCTTCCACGATAAAATCTGTGTTCTGATTGTTTATTTTTTGTATTTTAAAGTAAAAAACTGATAATATTGATTCACCCCCCCTCTCAGTATTGTGGGATAAACCAACAAGTTGATCCGAGTTAAAGTGAGTGGAACTGAAGAGGCAAATGCCACCTCTCCTACCAAACTCTACCAACCCATTCGATGGTTGCCACTTCACACACCTACCACTTGCTTGCATGATGAGGTTGGCGTCTCCTCCTCCTCACGTGCGAGTCTTGTACCATCCCATTCTCTTAGAAAATAATATATTACCAACTTAATTTAAAACATACCAAAGGATTTAATAACTCGTGACATGGAGAGGGGTCCAACATTATTACATTCGCTAGCTTGACTTTGGGTTGGCATGAAAATTCAAATGGTTGACGTCATAAACCAACCATTCACTACTGTTATCACATATATAGTAGCTGGGATACCATATTCTATTTTTCAGATACATCACATTTTTCAGCCAGATCTCTTACATATGAGATGCTGAGATGAGCAGTTTTGACGGATCATTATTGTATTAGTGGACTATTGTACTCTCCCATGTCAGGACTGAGTCTCAGGACACTCAGATTTGAGGACCGATATAGCCATTTAGTCATTACAGAGCAGTTATTGATGCCCAGTTTTATATCAGTGCTTTCTCATTGGACATATGATGTTTTAGATGGATTATATGCATGATTATGACTCAGATTTTTATATCGTGTTATGGTTATCATTGCTCTTATACTCATTTTTGTGACATGTATTAACATGTGGTGTCATGATCTGGTGGTCATAATTATATGGACTTGGATGTATTTTGTATTATGTATTGATGTCCCTACTGTAGATCTAGAGTTCTTGAACACCTTACACCTTACGTACCTCAAAGTTTGTTTTGATCTGATCTAGTGTATAGGTTTGATCTCTCCTATCGGGAGAAGATATGGGTCTCCCCCATTGTTGTCTTGGACTCAGACAACATAAAGCGAATACTACCTTGATTGGCATGACAACCATCTCTTTGGGAGTCTAGGCAGTCTGGGTTCCACCTCCTTAGTTGCTTGCCCCTCTACCATCCATCCTGGATTCATCATACATAGGCAAATACAAGGTTGGTGATAATATTTTGGCGTCGTTGCTGGGGAGGTAGAGGCCTACCCTGGTTCGACATTTTTCCTCAAGCTATACTACCGTTCTCTTTGCCAACATTTTGGCGCTGTTGCCGGAGACGTAGAGGCCTACCCTAGTTCGACATACCTCACATTTCCCTACGACATATCTTTTATTGGTGAATTACTTGTGTGGTTCACCTGGCGACTCCACCCCCCGAATCCATTGAGGACCGTACCCAACGTATTAATCTTAAGTTCCTAGAGCGTCCCACAAACCCTCAAGGAATCTCCATAACTTACACAAGGAAAAAACAGACAGGTATCCAACCCCACTGTTTCCTCTAATCATCTTTTGGGATCCCTTTCAGCCTCATCTAGCCCGATGGCCAGAACAAACACTAGTGGAAATCATAATGCTCCTCCTCCACAAAACTCTAGGATGTTTGGAAGGAAGGCCAAGGCATCTCCTTTATATTTCTCCCTGATCCAAGGGGCCCCGCATGACATGCCTGATAAATATTTTGAAAAGGTTCCTAAGTTTGATGGAGTGTCAGCTACCTCCATCGAAGACCACATTAATAAAGTCTGGGATCATATGGAAGCATATGGAGCTATGGATGAATATGTATTCATGAGAGGCCTTCTGTATTCTCTGGAAGGATATGTGCGGAAGTGGTTTGATAGATTACCTGCTTCATCCATCAATGGTTATGACCACTTCGTCACAAATCTTAACAGTGATTGGTCTCACAAGTTGGATGGTAAGTTCCTCTTACATCAACTGTTTGACATAAAGAAGAGGGAGAATGAAACAGTCCATGAATTCAACCTGAGATTTGACAAGACTGTAAGAAATATCCTAGATGAAATTAGACCAAAGGACCAAGCAATTGTTATCCATTATCTAAATGCTTTTGATGGTTGGTTGGGTTTTAGCTTGAAGGATAAAAATCCAAATGACTTGAAGACTGCCCGGTTCAATGCAAATATGGTTGAATAACATGCAGCATCTATGGGCAAGCAAAACTTATTTGATCATTATGCCCCATCCACTTCTAGATCTGACCATAAGCTCTGAAAGCCTAAGGAACCTGTGAATGAGCCAAAAGAGTCAAAGGACACATTAGAAACCATGCAAGAGATGATGAAGCAACTGACTGTCCTAACCAAAAGTGTCGCTAGTTTTCACAATCCAGAGAGACATAGAAACCCTTATGGCCCTAAACCTTACTGGAACAACAATAGAGGTCTTGAGAGAGATCCTAATAGAAGACGGCCCGAGTATCCAGAGAATCCTGAGAAGAGTAATGTTAATTGGTGTGATGAAAATGATGAAGAGCCAACAAACACCAGTCACCCTGATGACCAACCAAACAACATCAATTTCATGAATGATTTTTCTTTTGATGATGGGTTTGGAAGAATTCTCCTAAAGGAAGAACCATGGGAACAAGAGGAGGAAACTGGGGAGCAGGAAGAGGATTTTGTTGATGAGCCTAAACCTTCATGTTGTGCAATAAACATCCCTAAAACGAAAGAGGAACCACAGGTTAGAATATATAAATGAAGAGTGGCCCCCCAACCTTCTTCCTTTGACAAATGAAAAGTAATTAATGAAGATAAAAAGGAAGAAGAAGATCTTGCCTTAGGAGATTTGAATTTGAACATTGATATAGAGAAAGAATTGAGCAAGATAATGTGTAATATCCCTATAACTGAACTGATGAATGTGCCCTCTGTAAGAATCCAAGTAGAAGAGTTCTTTGATGGCATTGGCCAAGACAAAACCCCTGCATTTGCATTAGAAACCAATCACATATAGAGTCCTGATAGGATACAACTTAGCAAAGATGAAAAGGATCCACCTGTTAACATACAATCTGCTATCTATGAAAGAAAAAAAGGTGGTCACCCTCCCTTTTACCTAACCTTGCACATTCAAAATATGCTCCTGCATAATTGTATGTTGGATTCCGGAGCAACTATGAATGTAATGCCTTTGCATGTCATGAAGGAAATGGGATTGGAAGTGACTGGGCCTTATGGAAATGTTTGTGGCATAGATTCAAGGCGAGTTCCATCCTATGGCTTGATCAAAAACCTTAGAGCTGATCTGTTTGCATGCTCAGACATTTCCACGATGATGGATGTAGTTGTTATTGACTTGCCCCTAGCATATGGAATGCTTTTATCTAGAAAGTGGGCAGCTGGTTTAGGTGGATACCTCATGATGGACTTATCATACCTTTGTGTCCCAAACTCTGATGGTGCTCTGATAAGGATCAATAGGGAACCCTGCTATGATAAAAATTTGGAGACTTTTGAAGAAGGGATTAAAAACACATATGGGGAAGAATTGTTGAATAATGCTAAGGCCCATATTGTAGAAGATGCAAATGAAGTGTGGAAATATAGGCAGCCTGAAAGCATGTTTCTGGAAATGGAAGACTCTGACTTATCTTCGGAAGAAAATCAAGTAACTGAAATTGCCAAGATGATCAACTTGGAAATGCTTGAAGGTGAATGCTCAGAGGAATTAGAGGAATTAAGAAAAAATGAGAACCCATTCCAAGGTCACGAGCAAAACGATGCAACAAATATTATAATTGAAGTTGATAATGCCAGACGTGTTGGAAGAATCCCTCGTAGAGTGAATGAATGGTTTGCTTTAATTGACCAAAATAGAGAAAGAGAAGGCCAAGGACTGGAACCTATTTACCCATGGGAAAACCATCTTGAGTTATCTAGTGTAGTAGGCGCTGATAATGACGTCAGTAGCACCCGTGTTTCTGATTTTGCTAGGTCATTATCTCATTTATCTTTGGAAGATGGTAACCTAATTCAAGTCCATGCTAACTCTCTGAGTTGGCAAGAGGATGCCTTAATAAATGATGCACCTGAAGGAGATTTTTATCTCAACAATCTCGCAATTTTTCAAACTCCTTTAGCCACACCAATTAGTGCCTTATCTGCTTATCCTCTCATTCCTAATTTTCTCTTGCCACCTGAGTCATCCGGCTTTTACAATCGTGATCTATCTCACATTCCTAGTTCTTCTGCACCACAGCTTGGAGTAGAACCAACCAATCTAGAGGGTATGCATATTCATGTTCCTACAGGGGAAGGCTCTAGCCACAATACTCGTATATCCCATATTCCTCATCCTTTGGAAGAAGATAGAGACTTCTGGATGGTGGGAGAAACTGTCAAACATGTAGTATCTCCTCATGATGATAAGCCTAGTGCAAGTACACAGGGGATAAGGAAAGAAATTAGGGAGATCCTAGTTGGTAGCATAGCTATTCCCATTGATGGTGGCCCACCCAGGTTTGATGTAGCACCTTCCAGGAGAAGCTCAAGGATTATCACCCCACAACCACGAAACATCGTTGATGTCCATCACGTGCCTATACGTAACATTGAAGTTGTCCCCGAATCAGTAAATAAGAATAGATTTCCCCTCAGAAGTCAAGTCCTTATCCAAAACCACCTACTGCATTTCCGATTAGGGCAAGCTAATGATCTCTGGGTTGGACCTTTTTTTGTAGAACGTTGCATTGGTGATATATGTTTTCTTGTCACCAGTACTGGACGACAGATTTTGCTTCCTGTCAACCAGAGGGATTTGAGGGGATACATTCCCGACCTCACTTAGCCTTGAGTCCCCCTTTGTCTGGTAGAGTAGAGTAGATAGGACCTGAATAAGCCTTTCCCGGCAGTAGTGTAGAATCTTGCTTTGTTGTTTGAAGCTCACCTTTGAATCTCTTAGTGTAATTTTGTTATCCTGCAAAATAAAAAAATCAAACTTTTATTGAAAGCTATGGTTGTAGATTAGATTTATTTTCTGCTTTTCAGTTTCATGCATCTTTATTTTCAGTATTTTATATATTATCCACATATTGTTCTGATGACCAGTCTGTGAGTTTGGTATAGCTCTGGACATGCTGCAGGTAGTCAATGACATTCTTGGTAGCGGTTGCAGAGCTAGATGGATTGATCAAGGATGCGAGAAGCAGTGTGCGAGGACCATAGATTCTGAGGTTCTCAAGCGCTCTTTTTAGCAGAGCACTTGTCCCAGCTGGAGCCAGATGTTATCACATATATAGTAGCCCGACTAACATATTCTATTTTTCAGATACAATACATTTTTTAGCCAGATCTCTTACATATGAGATGCTGAGATGAGCCGTTTTGACGAATCATTATTGTATTAGTGGACTATTGTACTCTCCCATGTCAGGATTGAGTCTCAGGACACTCAGATTTGAGGACCGATGTAGCCATTTAGTCATTACAGAGCAGTTATTAATGCCCAGTTTTATATCAGTGCTTTCTCATTGGACATATGATGTTTCAGATGGATTATATGCATGATTATGACTCATCTTTTTATATTGTGTTATGGTTATCATTGCTCTTATACTCATTATTGTGACATGTATTAACATGTGGTGTCATGATCTGGCGGTCATAATTATATGGACCTGGATGTATTTTGTATTATGTATTGATGTCCCTACTGTAGATCTAGACTTCCTGAACACCTTACACCTTACGCACCTCAAAGTTTGTTTTGATCTGATCTGGTGTATAGGTCTGATCTCTCCTATCGGGAGCAGATCTGGGTCTCCCCCATTGTTGTCTTGGACTCAGACAACATAAAGCGAAGACTGCCTTGATTGGCGTGACAACCATCTCTTTGGGAGTCTAGGCAGTCTGGGTTCCACCTCCTTAGTTGCTTGCCCCTCTACCATCCATCCTGGATTCATCATACATAGGCAACTACAAGGTTGGTGATAACAACTACCTTCAATTTTAACCAAAGTTTGAGTTGCCATCATGTTTTGAGAAGGGCACATGACATAAGGACCCACATGCCATGTCACTTCAAACTTTTAAAATTTGATTATTGACTTTAAAAAAAATTGACTTTGGTGCCAAATTGTCGAAATTTAGCAATTTTTTGCCACTTCGTTGCACCGTTAAAGAAATAATACCATACAAGACAATTTAGTCACCCGGAGCATGGGAAAAGTGGGTCCTAAGGTAAAGGATGTGCTCTGAGCTTGAAAACAATCCCATCCACACCAAAAATGGACTTCAGATCACATATTTATTATATTTTAAATTTTTCCATTTAAACCATTAAAATGGCCTAAAAATGTGGAAATTTTTTATTTTCTCGGAATTGAACAAAAAATCAGGGGGGATAGAACATGTCCATACTGATTTCTAGCATGTTTATATACATTAACACATGAAATTTAATAGACTCCTATGGTTTAACCACTAAGACAAAAATTCCTGCTTTGGAGTAGCGATGAAAAACTCAAAAATTATACATTGCTTATTCAACATTGCATAATTGACAAGGGAAAAAACACATTCAAATGATCAGATTGATAGCTAAGTCCTTTACAAAAATTTTGTCGTGCTAGAAAATTTGTTACAATATCCCTAAGGGGTATGAACATGCATTTTATTAAAAAAAAAGGACCACAGCTGGTCCTGATGTAACCACAGAACTTCTGAGCACTAACAATGAACAACTGCTTGTTCATGACCTCGTCGACTCACTGGAAATCCACTAAGAGAAAAATTAGTGGATAACAAAGTCAAATAATTTCTTGAAGTATGTTGTGTACTTGCATCGCCTTTATTTGCTCCAGAAGCATCTTTTGCCTTGACATGGCGTAGCTTTTTGAAGGTAAGGTTTCATGTCCACGACCTCTTTAAATATTTCGGCGGTAATTACTTCCTCAGATATTTCGTTCTTTACAGGATTTGGACTCTTGAGGCGCTGAATTCGTAAGAAGATTCATTGCAAGAGCTTTGTGCATCTTCTTCTAAGCAGTGTTTTGGGAAGAATATGAACCTTGATCCATCAATGGATGCACATCCACTTGTTGTAAATTTACTCTTGTGAAATTCAGGCAAGACAATAACTCCACGCTACTTTATTCTTCGGTGACTGGAGCGAGCAAGTGGGTTGTCGTGACAATGGCTCCTATCGATATAATTGTTGTGCAAATTATGGGGAGTTGATTTGAATTTAGCGAGAGGAGGCAAAGTACGTCGAATGTTTGCGTGCCCAATTTGGCTAGACCGATGGCGAGGGATTTCACACTCCGCCATCGTTGGCGGTGATGAGGACTATTCAATGATTGTGACGAAGTAAGGAGATGTAGGTGGGGATCCATATATTCATATTTGGAGACATTTACTAGTTCTCCCTTGTTGTACTACGTACTATTATAATTGCAATATTCCCTGAGAGGATTGATCTTAAGACTCATTGTTGTGTGAAAAGTTATATCAATGAACCAAAAAAGAAAATGTTTGGTGTCTAGCGAATTTGCAAATGGGTGATCATAGAGAACTGAGATTTGTTCTTTCATAGGCGTAAAGATTTGGCAATGCGTGGATTCTGATGTTGAAAAACACTTATTGTTCCTGCTAACCCTACCCCATTGAGTGACCTCTTTGGATCAGTGCCCTTCCCATGCCCCATGAATGATTCCTTTTTGAATATCCCCTTCGATAAGCTTTATGTGTAACTGATCGGTGGGCATGGGCTCCCGGGTATTGGCAACTGGGTGTATAAGTGAGTGTAAATTGGTGCCTCCTGTGACTGCTGGACTCTAGGCTGCTCCTAAAGGACTATCGAGTGGCCTTCATGCAAATGGGCCACCAAAATTCAGCACAAGATTCCTAGTCCAAGTGTCAAGAGCACTCAGAGAGAGTTATGGTTGGAGTTTGAGTGTCACACATAACCATGTGACAGATGACCTTCCCCTCCATTAATAATAATGCAGACAATACATTCCACCTGCACGACATAAATACCCACCACATTAATGTCATTGGACAGTCGAGTCTTGGAACATAAAAACCTAGACAAACGTCATTAGTATTTGACCAATAAAATAATAGTAAAATACAAATTAAAAATTTGCAAATAAATAAATAATATTTATAATATAATTTAATATTAAAAAATACAAATATCAAAAATCAAAATTAAAAATAATTCACCTTCACTCCCTTTTGGCTGACATAATAATAAGCAACAAGTAAATAAAAAAAATATAAAAAAAATTAATCAATAATATATTAAATTAAAATAAATTATCATTATTTTTTTAATCATTATGCCTCTACACACGCAAAGATATTGTAATTACTTTGAATTCAATTTCCTTTTACTTTACATTAGTTATCAATTTTATATATTTGTTATTGAAGTTAAACATTAGTTTTTTTTTTTTTTCAAGAAGAAAAAACCTGTCTTTGTTATTCATTTGAATCAAAAGACATTATAACATACATCAACCCAGAATTACCGTGACAACCACCCAAGGAATCATCAGGAGGAATGGCACATAATATCAATGAGAGACCCATCAGAAAACTGACTCATCATGATAATAGGACTGTCAGTTCAGTCACATCGATCGAGAGCCAATAATACTCTGAGCAGCGATCTAAAGAGATGCACTTACATGTACAATACAGTTACAAGAACAGGGAAAGTCCCTTAACACCAGAACTTTACATGCAAAGCATGTGTGAAATGCCTCAAAGACCATCTCAATAGAGCTGAATACAATCAGAAAAAACCAGGAGATTCTCAACATATTCCATGATGCAGCCCTTTCCTTGGGGCAGTGAAAGTGCCTTTTTAGAAAGACGGTCAGCAATATCGTTGTGCTCTCGATATATGTGAGTGAATGACAGATCCTGGAAGCTAGAGGCTAGCTTTTTAGTCTCCCTACACCAATGAACAAGTTCAGGTGGGGAGAGAGCAGTCGATCCCTTTGCCCAATTGATAATTATCTGAGAATCACCAAATACTTGAGCAAGAGGAATCCCCATCATATGGGATAAGTGCAAGAGTTCCCAGAGACTGAGCAGCTCTGCCTTTGTATTAGTGCCATGTCCAACTCCTAATGAGAATTCCAGGAAGTGGGAGTCACTGATGAAAATGATAATGCCTGCCCCTGCAATCCTGTTCTTAGAAGCTCCATCCATAAAACCACAGGGAAAGTATTTAACAGGGGGAGGTCCAATGTTCCTGCTGTGCTTAATTTTAGAAACAGTCCCCTGCTTTGGAGAAAGGGCAGAACGCAAAATTTGTTGTATGATACTGTGAATATCCCTGCGCTTCCCTTCAAAAATCACCTGATTACGGGCTTTCCAAAACACCCATATCATTTTATACAGCAGTGAGAAATAAGGGGTGCTCTGTGGAGTAGAACCCGCCCATCCAAAGACCAAATCCACAAAGGAAATATCTGCAATTCGTGCCTTAATATTGAAATAGTCAAGAACGTAATCAGCAACCAATTTCCACACCCAGCAGCATGAGAATAAATGATCCACTGTTTCCACATTTGAGTAACAGAGTGAACATATACCAGGACCCGAGAGCCCTCTGCGCTGAAGATTATCCCACGTGAGTATCCTATTATGAAGTGCAAGCCAAATAAAACAGGATATCTTACATGGCAGAGACTTATGCCATACAGGAGGGCATGCATCCATGTTGTCCCAAACCCTCGATGACTGGTAGATACAATTGTATGCCTCTTTCGCTGTAATATCAATACTGTTTTTATTGAATGTCCACGCCAACTTATCTGGGCTGTCAGTCAGACGAATGCCTGAAGCCGATAGCTCACTTATAAATTCATCCCATATCAATGCAAAGGTGCCTGCGAGATCAAGGTCTGTGGCCGAGTACCAGTATCGAGGTTCAATGGAGCAGAGATTGTGTGCTTGTGCCAAAGTGCATATATCCAAATCGACCAAATACGATCTCAGTGCATCTGGAAATGCATATGTAGATCCCAATCCAACAAAGGGGTCTAATCCCAATTGAATGCACTCGCCATTTCCAATCTGCCACGACAAATGCTTGCCCATCCATGGTAATACTTGAAGAAAACCACGCCAGAAAAGAGATATATTGCGTGAACAGAAGGTTTTAGATCTGATCCAGTCAATAACTGAATTACCATTTAAATATTTTGCCTGAAGAACCTGGAACCAGAGACCTTTGGAATGGAGAGCTTTCCAAAAAACATTCAACCGCAAAGCTTTATTGAAACAGGAGAGATCTTTAATACCCCATCCACCATGAGATTTAGGACGGGAGAGATCATTCCAATTAGATAAATGGAATTTGAAAGATGTATCAGTCGATCCCCATAAAAAGTTAAACATTAATTTCCTGAGCTTCTGGAGTATGGAACAGGGTATGGGAGCTAAGCCCATCCAATACACAGGGATGCTGGTTAGAACAGAATTAACCAGGACAAGTCTCCCTCCAAGAGACAGATATCTAAATGCCATATGGTTGCAATATGGGCATTTTTAAGATAACAACGACGATGTGGTTGTTGGCACGCTCACATATTCTAAAATTTGTGGATGAACCAAACCGTTCACTCTTCGATGGTGTGAGAATCATGGTTGTGTAAATTATTTATTATGGTCTTTTCAAAGTTAAATAATATTACAAGGGTGTGATATTTTTTTTTTGGAAAAAAAAGTTCTAAGAATAATATAAAGTATTTATTATTTTATATTTATTTGAAGATTTAATTGAATATGCAACTATATAATTTTATATCCAATTATTGTAAATATTTTTTTTATGATGATTATTATTATTTGTTTGGATAGAAACGGTTATGATATATTAGATAGGTGGTGTAACCACTAAAACAAAGCCCGAATACAAAACGTTTTTATGGAAGCGGTAAAGGAAGGCCTTCAGTTCTCAAAATGCCCTTATGGAAGCGGCAAAACGAGTTCAGTATATCTCAAGTTACTATTTAGGTTTTGGAAAATCAGAGAACAACAACGAAACCATAACAACATTCAACACTAACTATATACCACTGATTCGAGAGTTAGAAACTTATACATACCACCATTCAAAGTTAAAATTTCCATGCCAAATTCAAGTATTTTCCTTATCGAAGCGAGTCGAGGAACCTGGGTTAATTGCGACTTCCATCTTTACCACTTTCAATGCTAGCTTTTCAACTTTTATCTCCAGATCAACCATCAGACCGATAACAACTTTCTCTGAGCGCTTAACTGCTCGCTTGAACTCTTTCCTCAGCAAAAACCAGGTCTCTATCAACATTCTCCAAAAGTCTTCCACCTTCTGTGTCAATTGTGTCCACCATTCTTTTCAGTTGCTCCAGTTGCATCTTAAGATCCATGATATCGTAATATTCGAACAACGCAGGCGGGGAAGAGCCAGCTAACTCAACAGAAGCCATAACAAACACTCTCCCCACTGCAGCGACAGAATTGTTGGCCTCCATCAACTCCACCGCGTTCGCGCGCCTCTTGCACAACAACCAGACCACATTCTCGTTTCTCTTGCAGATCAACCAAATCAGAATACCTCTCCCTTTCTCCTTTCTAGTATTAATAGCATTGCTTTTCATAAACAAAGCTCGCGAACCACCTGAATTCATCATTCTGGCCATTAAGATTTGCATCACCTCACTCAATTCACACAATGCCGATGACACTGATAACCATCTGCATGCTTGAAAACTGTCCTTCACTGCATCGTATTTAACTGTCACCATACATATCCAGGAGAGCCCATGTGCCCTCACATGGCCACACGCTTCTCCAAGTGGCAAGCACGTGTCATACCAAGACGTGGGCCAAAGCACCAGGCACTTAGGCACGGTTCTATGGGAGGGGACACAAGGAACTAGAGCCATTGATCAGGAGAGAGCCGGCACTTAGCATGGTTCCTTTATTTGCTACTAAGTTTGATTCTTTGTTATGAGTTCGGAGAACATGGAAGAAATCAATTTTGTGGAAAGAGCAAGCAAGAAATTGGATCTTTTTTTCAATTGTCTAAGATGCAATTGGTTTGGGAGGGAATCATCGACTAGAGCTTGAACAATTATTCTCGAGTCTCCCAAGGCTGTTAGCTCTTTATTTCTCTGGTTCTTGGCTATCGTAAGACCTTGCTAAAGGGCTAACGCCTCAGCTATATTGTTTGTTTTCGTTCCAAGTCCCCAAGAGAAATTGGTTTCCATTTGACCATCCAGGGTGAACATAACCCCGCCCCCTGCCACCCCAATAATTAATTTTAATCTTACACAAGAAATCAAATGAATAAAAAATGTGTGATTTATCAACAATAAAATTATTGAACTGTTAATGTCATCAACTATCGTCACTTGGGATGCGTTCAAATCTTCTAATTTTAAATTAGCAATAGACATTTGTTTGCCAAAAGTAAAGTTTGTAGTAATTCTTCAACAACTGTGTGGAAAAGTTAGTGACAATTGCAAAACTTTGGCTAATTTGACTCAAATGAATATGCATGATACTCAAGACATTGACCATATAGAAATATTAGAGTTATGTGTTTGAAATTATATTTCAAATTATCGTAAACCTGCATTTTGTATTATGTCTACAACTTATTTCTTGCATATCATGCTTACGTTCTCATTAAGTGTAATTGCACTTTTGAAATACCCTATGTTAATTATAGACTTACACATTAGCCCCTTCCAATTTGTTTGTTCATTTATAAAATGGAAATGTACTATTTTTCTTACAACTCAATGCTCTTGCAAATTTTTTTTTTTTCAGGAAGAAAAAACATGTCCTTGTTATTCTTATTATGAATCAAAGGGCATTAATACCACCCACCCTAGAAGGGTTATATCACAGAGAGAATACAGCTAATCAGGAGAAAATCACATCCAGTCGCAGCCGAGGGGAAAGGCATGCAATAGAGTGTAGATTCCCATCAGTAATCTGTCTCATCATGAGGGGGGATCGATCTCATCCAAACCCATCTACCGTGAACCAAAGGGATCAGATCAACGATCTAAAAGATGCCACTCAATGAGTAGCAGAGCAAGAATCCAATTGAGTAGCAATGCTCTTGCAGCTTATTACCAAGGTTTTACCTCAACAATATAATAAAGTGCTTAGGTTGCCCACATCCATGCTTAGTAATGAAAAACAAGTGGTTTTTATATCCATGTGAAAAACTAAAAAAAATGTTAAGACTTAATAAAATGTCATTTAATCCAGATCTTTTACAAATATTATATATTTAAAAATCACACCATTATATTTAAAATAAACCCTTAAATGTTTGACAAATAACTAATTCCCTATACAAGAAACACAATTTACCAAGCCCTAAGGGCTAGCTCAATTGGTAAGACGTGCGTACACTCTCTCGGTTCAGGGGGAGGTCACGGGTTCGAGCCTTGAGTCCTCNCAAAAAAAAAAAAAAAAAAAAAAAAAAAAAAAAAAAAAAAAAAAAAAAAAAAAAAAAAAAGTACACAATTTACCAATATAAATAAAACGACAAAATCAACACTATAATATGATTATGATGCTAAGTGTTTTACATTATTCAAATACAATTTATACATACTTCTCAATGGATATATAAAGATTCATGTCACCAAGATTACTACATAATTGTGATAAAATATTATAGTTAATAGGAAAAAATATATTTCTTCATTCAAGACTTTTTCACTAAAATCTATTTTAGCTCTCATACACCCTTTAGTGAGGGCTCGATGATCATTGACACAATAAACAATATTGATTATATCTCTATGGTTTTTCCTTTATCATATTCACCTTTTTTTTATGTGCATTTCCTTCTTTTATTCTTCTGCTACATGACTATCTTCAAGCAATGATTCTTGATTTACAAATATATGATTGATAAATTTCATAATAACAACATAATCAATATAGAATCTTAATAAATAAGTTACGAGATTTGTTAGAATGATATAGTTCAAATATCGTTTACATTAATGCCATGCTCTAAATTAATATCAAGCTAGTTATAACTAAAAGGCTCATCATCAACCATGCTTAGTTTTGAACATATGATTAAAGACAATAAGTTTCATGATTTAAGTATATGTGAGTTTTATGATTTAAGTATATATCATGTTTACATTCCTAAATGTTCAACATATTTATAAACAATCATGTGGAACATTTAAAAGTCTATGGTCACATTTTGGTTAAGATAATTACAATTAATATTAAATATTAAGATTTTTTTTTAATATTAAATATTAAAACTATCTATTTATTTTTTTTACAATTTTGATTGTTTTAGAATTGATAAAGACAAAAATTTATGGTCACTAGTTTCCATTAATCAAATGAAACTATAATTTTAAACAAAACTGCAATTCAATTTAGGAAGAATTTCAACCTTGAATTTGCCTAATCTATTATTATCCTATTTAAATCACCATTAAAACTACATAAATAATAGCAATATAAAAAACTACTTTATATTTAAATAATTCCTAGATCTTTAGAGATAATACATTATTCATTAGCTCACATGTTTCACTATTAGTTTAGCATTTTACTATAAGCAATTGATTCATCATGCATTTATAGGAAAAAAAATCATTATCTATATATAAAGTTAGTAATTCACATTATATCATAGAAGGAAATATAGAATAGTACATAGTTTCTAGGCCTTCCAAAAAGAGAAAACATCCCATAAAATTAGGCCTCTCTAGTGGAGAAAACAACTTATTTTAAAAAATATCTAAACTAGCAGCTTCAAACTCAAAGGAAATTACTTTGCCTTTCATAACTAGATAATCAACAAGGGGACTAGCATTGGAAAAACCAACTATTACAGAATTAGAGAATTATGCATGGAGTAACCTACTTACCCCATCATTTGCACTGATCGGATGAGCAAAAAGACAAAGCATCAGTACTTGGCAAGTGGCCCAGAGCATGAGTGAGCAGTGGATCCATGTGGCTTTGGTGTCGAAAATCACCTGGGGATCGTCGACCCTATTAACTTGCGCAGTCTCGGTCTGGTTCTCCCGCTTAACGCTAACAGTGAATCCTTCCACCATGCCCCAAGCTTTATTCTCCTAATACATATCCGAGTCCCAGTGAATATGACCATCATCCTCCATGGTAGCCAACAGGGGAGAAGGTAAGTGATGTTGTTCCGCAGTGTCCGCACACCAGTCCATGAGCGCCTAAATTCGGTTGCTCAGGTCCAATATACGAGTTGGTCAGTCCTCCTCTGCATCATTAAGGTCGCTCTGAATGAGGAGGAGGGTGTCTATCACCCTCACAAGCTGACGAAGGAGACTGAAATCTTCCTCGCGCTAGGAAGAAGCATGACATCCACGAACACGCTGGCCATGGTGTCCCCCTCTCGCCATGTTCTCAGCGAGCGTTTGCAATCCTCTTGCTTGGAAACAACTGCTATAAGGAAGTTTGTCCAAAAAATTTATCTTGAGAGCTCACCCTCCCGTAGAGAGTCGAGAGTCGAGCTGTGGAGGAGAGGCTTAAAACCTTAGATGTCGAGATTGAGGCAAGGGTGACTTCACCTAAAGTGGGAAATCAATTCATGGTGAGCTGGGATTAACGCCATTAAAGGCCACCACCCTTAAGACCGTTGTTCATCCAGCTGTCGTGGGTGTTTCATTAATTCCCATCCTATCGCCATTAATGCCTTGTTGTCAACATAACACCCCATCCAGGATGCCCCAATATTTCTCATCCAAAGCTTGTCAAGTGCGGGAGAAGGATTAAGAGTTTTTTTTTTTTTCAGAAGAAAAAATACCAGATCTTGTTATTCTATTGAATCAAAGATCATCATATACAATCGATCATAAGATCATTTAGCATATATAAGCTCAAACATAGAGGTATTCCTCCCTACCGAGACAGTTTCCTGTCATCCAAACATAGTTGTTAAATCACAAGCCTGTTGTTTAATCAGGCTTTATCATCACTCCTGTATATACAGGTCAGATGTTTATCATTCCCAGAAAGGGTCAGAAACAACAAAGATCGTGAGCATAATAGATAACTAAGCGTCTCTATATGGAATTACTGTGATCCCAATCAAAACAAACAAGTGTGCTTAAGATAATTGGCCCAGCACATCCAAAATAATTGAAAGTTACCATGTTCAGTAGTAATATCATTCAGGACTTCTTTGAATTCCCCATAGCCTGAGTCCAGCAGGAGAGCCTTTTTAGAGAGACTATCAACAATTTGGTTATGCTCACGGTAAGTCTGTTTCATAATCATTCCCAGAAATGTTTGCAGAAGTTCTTTTATATCATCACACCAGTGACTCAGATAAGGAAGGTTCAAATTGCTCTTGCCAGTAGCCCATTGTATGATGACAAGGGAGTCACCATAGATAGAGAGAAGAGGAACACCCATGAACTTTGAAACTGTAAGGAGGGCCCATAAAGCCATCAACTCAGATTTTGTATTTGTACATCTTCCACATCCCATGGATAACTGAATGCTGTGAGAGCAGCTTAAAAGTAGAGTAAAACCTGCACCAGCTTAAAAGTAGAGTAAAACCTGCACCATCGAAAAAACCACATGGATAGTGGATCTTGGGAGGCAAATCAATAATTCTTTTCTTCTGCTTCTTTACAGGCACCGAGAAGGTATGGTGGAGCACTTCGACTTGTTGAAGAGTCCCAAATACAGATGGAGTATAACCTTCGAATATGTACCTGTTCCGTTGTTTCCAGACAGCCCAGAGAATAAAAAATGGCAGACATAGATATGCAAAATCCATGGTATGTACTCGTAACCATCTGTCCAGATATTGTCGAACAGAAGTACCTACAGGGGTATTATGAAGAGATCGAGTGCCAAATTGATCAAAAATTGCTTGAAAGACATTCTTTACATATGTACAGTCCATGAACAGATGCTGGGCCAATTCCTCATTATTTTGGCATAGAATGCAGAGACTGGGACCTTGAAATCCCCTTTTTTTGAGCTGGTCCCAGGTTAATACCCTGTTTTTAGTAAGAAGCCATATGAAATAGCGAATCTTCTCAGGAATTCTGAGTTTCCATAGAGCCCATTGTAGGGGGTGAGCTTCACAATGAGAAACCAAATAGTGATTTGCCACACAGTCGTATGCTATCGCTGCCGTTATAGGACCTGTGTAATTCTGATATGACCATAATAAACAGTCAGGATTTGTACCGAGTTTGATTCTTCCTTGTTCCATCCCACTGATATAATTATTCCAAATATTATACCAATCACTGCTTAAATCCAATTCAAAAGCTGAGAGCCAATAAGATGTGGCTTCCAGAGAGTAATTTCTGGCCAGAGCCAGCGTAGTTATACCATAATCTTCCAAGTAGTCGCAAAGGTCCAATGGCAGAGTAAAACAAGTATCCAATCCTGAAATCGGATCCAGGCCGATTCTAGTGTTGGTACCATCCCCTACCATCCAAATTAATCCACTTCCAATCCAGGAAATAAGTTTAATGAAGCCTTTCCAGATAATGGATACACCAGCAACTGAGAAATCCTTCCCTCGAATCCATGACAACACTGAGTTTTTCTTTAAATATTTTGCTATAATTAATTTGAACAAGAGACCGTTGCCACATAGAACTTGCCAGAAAGATTTGATTCTTAGTGACATGCTGAACCATTCAAGATTTTTTATCCCCCATCCCCCCTGTGAAGTGGGTTTGGATAAGGATGTTCAGTCAACCAAATGAAACTTTTTCTTGTTCCCCTTTGTGCCCCAAAGGAAGTCAAAAATCAGACTTTTTAATTTCTCCATAATGGTTTTTGGAATGGGGACTAATGCCATCCAAAACACCGGAATGTTGGTAAGTACTGCTTTGATAAGTATCGGCATCCCCCCCAAAGAAAGAAGTCTGAAGGACTAGTGAGAGATCCTGTTTTCGAATTTTTTGATGAGCCTAAACCAGTCTTTTACAAGGTAGCCCGAGGGTTTAATAAAATATCCAAGATATTTAAACCCAGTGGTCATGGGTTGGGTCTTCTAAGGCAAGGAATGAGTGATTCTGGTTACCATTCCATCATCAACATTGTTGCAGAGGAAACATGACTTTTCAGTGTTTATGAGCATTCCAGAAGCTTCGCAAAAGATGTCCAGAAGGACCTTGAGAGCTATCCATTCTTCAAAGGTACCAATCCCAAACAATATCACATCATCTACAAATAGTAGGTGTGTGAGAGAGAGCTCTTTGGAAATTTTGATTCCTTTTACCTTACCATGCTTGCGGGCATCCTCAATAAGAAGACTGAGGCCTTCAATCACTAAGATGAAGAGGAGAGGTGAGAGAGGGCATCCTTGCCTTATGCCCCGGGAAGCCGTGAAGAACTGGGTAGGGGAGCCATTTATAAGCAGAGCAAAATTTACCGAGGTTATGCAGCCCATAATCCAGTTAACGCCTTCCAATGGCATGCCAATTTGCAGCAGAATGAGCCGGATAAATGACCAGTTTACTCTGTCAAAGGCTTTTGTGAGATCAAGCTTGAGGACAAGAGCACTTTTGTTTCTAGTTCTGACAGTGTGTAGGGCTTCTTGTGTAATGGCAATAGGCTCCGTTATCTGGCGGTTTTTGAGGAAACCGAATTGCTAGGGGGAAATAGAAAGATCCAGAAAGGGCTTGAGACACAGCGCAACAACCTTGGCTATAAGCTTGTAAATCAAATTGCAGAGGGAAATAGGTCTAAAATCAACAAAGGTTGTAGGTTTGTCAATTTTCGGAATCAGAGTGATGAAAGTTGAATTAAGAGAGGGAAGGACTCTCCCAGCCATACGTGCATCTTCCACTAAATTTACCAGCTCTTCCCCCAATAGGTCAAAAAATGCAAGAAAGAACTCTACAGGAAAACCATCGGACCCAGGTGCTTTGTCCTTCTTAAAGGACTTGAGTGCCCTTTCTATTTCAATTAAAGTGACCTTGGAGGTAAAGGTAGTTCGATCCTCATGCAAGATGTATGAGGGAAAGAGGCTGATAACTTTCATTTGAGCAGAGATGGAGGTGAGGTTATCATCCCTGAAAATCTTTTTAAAATGTCTAATACCCAAATCCTTTAAGTCTTGCTCATTGTCAATCAAATTACCTCTCTCGTCCTTTAGTCCCCAAATCGCGTTGTGGTTTTTCCTAGCAGTGGCCACCGAATGGAAGAATTTGGTGTTAGAGTCACCCAGAGTAGCCCAAATCATTCTGCTCTTGAGTTTGGCAGTGAGGATCTCATGATCCCTCAACTTCTTGAGCTCAGGTTGGAGAGAGTTTAAAGTGGTGTGAGATTCATTGGAAAGAATGCCCGAAGGAGAAGAAGAGAGGAGATTTTTAATTTCAGACTCTAATAGGAAGCTTTTGTCCTTTATCTCAATGGACTTATGATGTGTCCAATCTTTAATCTTCTTCTTTAGTAATCTGAGCTTTCTGGAGAAAGACTCCATTCCAGAATAGGCCGTATCCTGGGGAACGAGAGGCCACTCTTTCTTGATCATCTTTACAAAGTCCTCAAAGGCTAGCCATGAGTGATTGAACTTAAAAGGAAATATACAAGGCTTAGAAAACTCCCTCCATTCCAGGACTACCGGGTAGTGGTCCGATATAGCTGAAGGCAGAGTCCAAGTCCTATATAATGGCAGAAGATCTATCAAGTTTGAGGAAAGCAAGAATCAATCGAGACGCTTGCTTATGCCATCATCACCTGAGCGGCCATTACGCCAGGTAGGTCCCGCAGTGTCCGGAGCAATATCGACAAGCTGGTGGGAGGAGAACAGGTGGGAGAAAAAGGGGCCAAGAGGGTCAAGGCGGGCCTTTTTGCCCCAAAATTCTGAACAGTTCAAAGTGAGGTTGAGGTTTCCTGCCAATATCAGATTTGGTAAATTGAGTAATCCCCCTTTGACAATCAAGTCCCATAAGTGCTCCCTATTGATATAGGGCCCATAAAAATTGATCATGGAGATAACCTGAGAAGAGCCCCGAATCTGAGCCTTAAGAAGGATCCCTGCAACAGTTTTAAAAGCTTTTACTCTGAAGCTACATGGGTTCCAGGCTGCAAGTAAACCACTAGAGAGGCCTGTGGAGCTTACTGCACAATATTCCCATCCTGGTCGTAGCTTAGAGAAAGACAGAATAGCAGGATGTGAGCAAGTCATGGTCTCTTGAAGAAATATAAGATCAGGTGCCAGAGAATCCAAGAGGTTCTGGAGGCTTTTGTGTTTGGCCAAACCTCCAAGGCCACGGATATTAAATGAAAGGATTTTCATTAGGTTCCCGAGGACTCGGGTG
>LPNX010884503.1:42918-81441 GCA_001517045.1 Pseudotsuga menziesii | reverse complement strand
GGGGGGGGGGGGGGGGGGGGGGGGGGGGGGGGGGGGGGGGGAAGAGGCAAGGTGCCAAAAAAGGAGGACGAGGGTTTTTTGGATCTTCTCCTTATGGTAACATTTTGAAATCGTATCGAGTCCAGGGGAAGGACAGAGGGGGAACGAGGAGTTCGGTCAGAGAAAATATCCAGTGAAGATTGCAAAGACGGATCAGCAAAGGATGGAGTGGAAGTCGGGCTGAGGGGAGTTGACGTAACAGAAGAGGTTCTGGGACCCGGTATTGGAGGGAAATCTGCTTCCGAAAAGAGAGAGGGTATAATTGAAGTAGGATGTGCTTCAGTTAAAGTGGGCCTCTCGGGGGTTATTAAAGACTCTTCTGAGGGTTTGTGGGAAGGGTTCGCTTCTGTCAAAGTGGACAACCCAGGTAGGGCCTCCTCTGTGGAAGGGAGAGGGGACATTGTCGAGAGGGAAACTGGTTCCAAAACAAGATGCCCAGATAAAACAGAGGGGGGGCCATTGGCTTTAACTGAATCTAGGAGTAACAGCTCTTGTTCGGTAGCATATTCAAATAAAGAGTAAGCTTTTGATAACATACCTTTTGTAGTCATATTCTCTTGTGCGGCCAAACAGAAAGGGGAGGTAGAGTATGCCCGGTCCGAAGTAGGTGATGTAGAGTGTGAAACGGTCCCCTTTCTCATCAATGGACAGGTCCTGCGTAGGTGTCCAACAGCTCTGCACCTACTGCATCGAAATGGCACATTGAGGTAATCCAGTCGCTGGTGCAGAGATTGTTCAAGATATAAAATTTTAATTTCTGCAGGGAGGCCTGGTCCAAGGTCCATTTCAACTAGGATTTTTTCCATTCGTTTTGTTAAGGGGCCATCTTCAATATCGTCCGTCGAGCGAGAAATATATTCGTTCATTGGCAAGAAAGTCTAGCACTTTGTTTGTTGAATGTATTACATGGGATGGAATTATGGTGATCCTTGAATTCTAAACAAGATTGTTCATAGAGATAAGAAGGTGCTCCAATCTCTAGCTTGTGGAGAGTTTGGCAAGATCTTAGTCATTTTGGAGTTAAAGAAGGATGTCTATCAGGATTTTTGAATCATCTTCTACCATCAAACGATAAAACATTGTTGTTGGGCGATCTTCATACCATAGTGAAGGGCCTAGAGTTCAACTGCATTGTTGGATTCAATTCCCATCCTGCCCATATAGGTGCCAAGGATCATGCCATTAGAATTTCAAAAGACACCACCATAGCCATCATTTCCAGTTTTCCCCTTAGAGGCTCCATCAAACTTAAGTTTGATGAGGTTTTCGATTAGATCTTGCCACACCGAGTTGTTGAGAGGAGTGAGGGTAGGAGGTTTGGGCACACTTGATAGAGGAGGTCGAGCAATCTAGGATTTCAGGATAGAGGAGGTTCGTAATGTTCTTTTTTATGAGAGTCCAAACCTGTTGTTGAGGAATGGTAGTGCTTTTAAATATTCTCTTATTTCTCTCTTTCCATAGCTCCCACATAATGAAACCTGGAAGGAGTTGTCATATCTTGTTGAGGATTGGATTTTTATAGACTTTGTCTCTCTAGGTTCATAATGTGCCGATCACATCCATCCTTTGGCGGTCCCATATTTGGTCACTGAATATGCAGTCATCCAACAAATGATTGATGGTCTCATTTTCATGTTGGCAAAGGTGGAACAACGATGGTCCAGTGAACCCTTGTCATTGGATATTGTCCAAAGTGAGGATGCGACCTCGACCAACAAGCTAGAGAAAGGAGCTGATTTTAGACTAGTAACCAGTGTTCTATATTTTTTCCCAGAGAATGTATTTTTCAAGAAGATGGCCCCCCAATCGTAAGCGATAGGCTTCTTTAACAAAGAAGTTGTCTGATGTAGAATAGCCCCACCGGAGGATATCCGACCCTTGTTTAATTTTTATCCTGCAACAACTTAGCTCCTCATACTAACTTTGAGTATTGATTTGGTTTGGGAGGTTTAACTCTTCATTAGTAGTTTTCCAAGCCTTCCATTGTTTTGTTTCATTCTGCCTCTTCCAGTAGTGTTGAACAAGGTGTTCTTGGAACCCGAGGATGTTTGTGGGAATGTCTTGCAATTCCTGCTTTAGGTGAAGGCGTTGGAGCTGGTTTCAAGCATCAACCCACATGCGAGCAAAGTCCCCATCGTAGATTTCCCCTAATGAGATTCCTATGATTCCATGTCGAGTTCTAGATTAGGGATCCTTGGTGTTGATCGTTGAATACGATCAAGTCCTTTTCCTCAATACCAGATGCATATTTGGCCTGCCAAAATTTAGCCCAACTGTCATTTGGTCGCTTTAACCATATCCATCAGGTTTTAGCACTCGGGAAGTTATTCATGAGTTTAGGGTCCCATATACCCAATCCCCCAGAGTTATTGGGCTTGCATAGATATGACCACTTGATCAGGGTCAATTTCCTCTCCTCGTTAGCTCTTGACCAAAGAATATTTCTTTGGTCACAACATATTTTTTTAGAAGCTAATTTCTGAAGTGAGAAGGTTTGAAACCTTTCTTCCTTTGTTTAGACTTCTCGTTCTTTTTGTCCTTCCACGTCTTATGGTAGTCATGTTTTCCTTTGTTATGGTCATAACAATACTTGGCCTTTTTGATAGCCTCTTCCAAAGTTCGAGGTTCATCAAACTCAATCTTGTCTTTGTAAGATTGAGGTAGTCCACTCATAAAACAGACTTTTGGGGCATTCTAAAGCTGAGAAGAGATACAAAGGAATGACTTGTAGGATGGATTTGAGTAGGGTGATGCGACTGGGTTAGTTAAGGATTCGAAAGGTCCAAGAGGAGAGGCATCATTCCAATGAGGAAAGCAGGCCTTCCCAAGATATATTTATGAGAGCATTGTCAATTGGGGGTATGCCAAGGTATTTGGATGAAAGGGTACTCCTGGTTAATCCAAGTAGCCTAGCTATGTGCCTTTGGAAAACCAATGAGGTGTTCAAGAAGAAAATATGAGATTTGGATTTGTTGATGGAGGTTCTTGAGGGTTCACAAAAAACATTAAGGATAGCTTGAATGGTAATAGTTTCTTTGACAAAGGGATCCCCCATCATGAGGGTTTTATCCACAAACTGACTATGGGAAGGGGGAGGATTCAGGTCGTGAAGAGGTAGGGCAACCAAGGAGTTGTCAAGGATAGCATCCTTTAAGGTCTTGCGAAGTCCCTCTATCACAAGGATAAAGAGAAAGGGAGAGAGAGGGTCTCATTGTCTGATTCCTCTCAAGGGTGAAAACGTTTCAATGGGAGATCCATTCAGTAAAATGGAGAAAAAACAAAAGAGGTGATATTCAAAACCCAGTTGACCCAGCGATTATCAAACTTGAAGGATTTTAGGACTTCTTGCATGTAAATCCAGTTGAGTTTGTCAAAATCTTTTGAAATATCAAGTTTTATGGACACGAGTTGAGTTCAAGTGACCCTAAGAGAATGGGCGATTCCATGGGCCATGATGAAGCTATCCATTATCTTCCTCCCTTTAATATATATAGTCTAATCCAAAGAGATAAGATTGGTAAGAAGGAGTTTCAACGTGAGCGCAATGAGTTTTTTTACGAGCTTGTAAATGACATTGCATAGATCAATTGTCCTGTAATTTTTTGGATTTGTAAAATCACCTTCCTTATGAATGAGCATGATGAAGGTGGCATTCAGGGCTGAAAGGACATCCTGAGATATTCTTGAATCTTCCACAAGCTGCCAAACCTCTTCATGTACTAAGGACTAGCAATGATGGAAGAAGTTCGTTGTGAATCAGTCAGGACCTTGTGTCTTACCCAACGCCATTTCTTTCATTGCTTAATCAACCTATTCCTTGGAGATCGGCCTCATTAGGATGTCGTTATGTGCATTAGTCACCAGGCGAGGAATGTGTTGGGTTATGCTAGCAATAGCATCCCTTCTGTTCGTAATGGGTTTTGTCATTAGATCTTTATAGAAGGCTATCATCTCTTTCTCGATGTCTTTACGAGTTGTGGTAGTTTCTCCTTGAGTGTTCTTCAGCTTGTGGATGCGATTAGTGTGCACGCGCTAGATGGTTTAAAACCATGTGCAATGCCTTCTAAACAACCCATGGTTTAGGAGGGCCTTGCACATGGTTTTAAAACCATGTGCATGGCCTTCTAAACAAACCATGGTTTTATTGTACATGGTTTAGGAGGGATTTTAAAACCATGTGCATGGCCTTCTAAACAAACCATGGTTTTATTGTACATGGTTTAGGAGGGACTTGCACATGGTTTTAAAACTATGTGCAAGGCCTCCTAAACAACCCATGGTTTTATTGTACATGGTTTAGGAGGGCTTTGCAAATGGTTTTAAGACCATGTGCAAGGCCTCCTAAACAACCCATGGTTGTAGGAGGGCCTTGCATATGGTTTTAAAACCATGTATGGGGTAATGTTATAATGTTCGTTCCTAACAAAATAAAAAATAATAATAAATATTATGTTGACCATAATATTAAATATTAATAATAAAAATATTATATGTGGACCTTAAATAAAAAGATGTGTCTTTTGGTTTGAATCAAATCAATGGCTATATATATGACACACCAAAGTTGATAGTTCATTGAATGCAATACCTAAGAAGATGTTTGCACCTCGAAATATTTGATCTCTCTTGGTGCTTGTTAGAGCCTAGGATTTGGATCTACGCTAGTCTAATTGCACAGAGAGTAGCGAGGTGTTCTACAATCTAGTATGGGAGAGATGTTGATGTAACACAACAAAAAATAAAGAGTTAAAAAAATAAATTCATGTAGAGATGTTATCATGTACCTAACATAAGAGTCTACATCCCACTATGGGAGAGATGTTGTCAGGTAGTAGTTAATGTAACACTATAAAAAAAATAAATTCACCTAGACTCATTAAAAAAAATTAAAACCAAATGAAAAGTAATTAAAAAATCCATATAGATTTATAAAATAAAAAAATTAAAACTAATATAAATCCACCTAAACTTGGGTATAATTTTTTCTAAATCCCTAAAAATACTTAGTAAATCTAAATTTAAAATAAATCTATGCTAATTTATAAAATACTTAACAAATAATTAATGCATTTTTCTAATCACATAAATGTTGAAACCGGGCTATATAATGCATAATACTGAATTCAATCTGACTAATTTCACTTATCTTAAAAACAATTACTAACCAGCTTTACCTCTTTCCATTAATTCTGCATACTTATTTAATTATTTATTATTATTATATCTATTTAATAGTTCCACTTTTATATTATTTCACCCAATTTTGATCCTACATAATTTGTATGAAAAATTTGCACCACGTAAAATTTGACATTCAATGATGTTCTGTTATACGAGTGACACCAATTTCATGGTTGAACATTCAAGTGGATAAATCGGAGTGATAAATTTGATACATAGCAGTTTCGCTCAAAATACATTAATCCAATTCACAAACAACTGCCATTTGAACTGGAATCAATTCCTGCTCCTGACAACTACTCAGAGCAAACACTTGGCAAACATTTCGTTTCTCAACATCATTTGTTTTTGAAAAGTCCGATTTATGTGGAACAGGTAAATAATTTCGATTATATAATGGCCAAGTGTAGCCCACCGGACAAATAAACCGATAAGATATATTTACGTACCCAATCGCTCTGTGCATGGGATTCCAATTTCCACTGTCTACCCTGCTGCCATTTTCAGACAAAAGCACAACAGAGGCAGTTGACAGCACCCAATTCTAAAATCTGACTGTTGCCTCATTGAGCACATATATAATTTGTGTATAGATTTCCTCTATGGCTAGAGCAGTTTTACGATGCTGGACACATTCGTTTAAGGTATGCGATCCAAATACATTTAAGGGATGTGACCCAAATGCAGGTCTTCCTCATCTGTGCCATAAGCTGGTTCAATTTCCCGTCCATGGAAGGCAGAGGAATTCTCCGGTCAGAGTTCGGTCTGAAGGCAAAAAAATAACTATTGCAGTATCAGACATCAATGGGAGTTGCCGTAAGTATCATTCCTCTTCTGACCACTGAAAAGTAATTCTCATAAATAGTTTATATTGGGGATTGATTGACATTACATATGTATATATAGAGAGAGAGAGACATGTCACACACCGTGCACCTCTGGGCATACAGTCACCATTAGCTGTTTTATATGCCCCCTTGAAATGTTTCTCTTAGAACTATACACAATGTATAGACATGGGTTCATTTGATAGACACAGGGTGGATACGGGGTTCACTGGCTTCGATTGTTGCTGGGTGGTGAATGAATGCATACACAATGTGTATCTGCACTTGTTTCTTTCTATGTAGTTCATCTGTAGGTGGTAGAGGGATTACATGGTATTATCGGTAAAATATTGTCAGCCTATTTACCACTAAACCCGTTAAAAAACACCACATGCTGTATGCAGAGTAGAGAAGAAAGTAGATTACTTGGAATGCGAAGCAGCAAATATATAGAGGATCAACATACTGTCAACATTCGTTAGGAACGTTGGAAAAGAACATGCTAGGAATCAGACCTGGGAATCCCTTCTCAACTACTCAGCTACAAGCCCCTTTATGACGAACAACCTTAAAAGCTAATGGGTCATCCTGAAATGTGGTTTGCTATGATCAATACCACTCAAGCCAAATTTTGGCTGAGGCCTCTTAACCAACCTTGGGCCAACCTGTCTCTGATACCACCTTGAAATGTGGGAGGGGTTTTGGAGACAACTCAAACATATGTAGCCTTTTGAAACTTTGTGGAAGTTTCTCCGGGGACTGATTCAGAATTAGCCAGTAACTCTCGAGAGAATGCAGTAGTAACCTAAACACAAGTGGGTTACCAGGTGAAATATCAAAAAAAGTACACGATATCTCCTATCCACGTTACCCAGACATGCAAATACTTACACAGGTATTATGATTTATAAGTTTATGACAGGAGCAACTTAGTTGCTCGCGGCCTCATGCAGAACCCCACCCCTTCCCCACTAATTTTTTCCTCTCATTTCTTGCAATAGTTGATTATGGTTACAGACACAACATATGCGCAAACACTATCAATGTTATCAAAATAAGATATACACATCAAATAAAACTATTTCTACAAGTCAACGCTAAGGAGATATACGCATCAAATAAAATTTATAAATCAGTTCAGAGCTATTGCTATTATCTGCGAGTTGAATGCAAGATCTGTAACTTCTGCATCCCACATCAACATAACCAATTTTCAACTAATGATGTCGAAGCAAATCATTTGTACTTGTAATTCAATAGTCATTTATTAAACCCTACGGGATCTACTAATCCAAAATCAATTTCATTTTACAGGAACAGCCACCAAGAAGTAAAAAAATTCTCCAATGGTTTAGTCTTATAAATCTAAAATCCAATTGGGAATGATACCTGTATCTTCTTAAAATCCTAAAGGACTTTAACAAAATGATTTCAAAGAAGGCTGTTTTGTCTTTTTACTCTCTATGATGCTCTGAAACAGTCTGACTTGGGAATAAATCTTCTATTTACCCACCTTTCTACTGCACATATTTCATAGACTTTTATTTTTCTCACCTGGATCTGTATACCTAGTGACTCCTGGGTGGGCTTTCAGAGGCTCTCTGTTTACTTCTGTTAGATTTTATAGCTTGGGAGGTCTTCTACATAGGCTTGGAGTCTAGGCATGTAAAAGGGACCTAAGTGACTTTCCTAAACATTAATTTTAGTGTTATAAAGTTAATGTGACTTTTTATTAATTGGTGAGTGAAAACGATTTTTTAATTCATTAAGTGCAATTTGTCTCATCCATTGACTTGGAAGATGAAATTACAAAGTTACTTGGAAAATGAAGAGACAAAGTCATTCTCTCATTTAATAAAAAGAGAATTCTAGGAGAGTTTAGACACAGATTGAATGAGAGAGTTTTTGGAGAGCTAAAGAAAAGAGAAGAGAGCAGCTGAAAGGGGGGGCCCATTTTGCAAGAGGAGATTGGGCATGCATCCCAAGATAAAGTACAACATTTATTGCTGGCTGTACAGCACATTAATTGCTGGTCCATACAGCTTATTTCCTGGCACAGATTTTGAGGGCCGTACAGCTGAGAAAGAGGGAACGATTTTCAAGGGCCACACTACAAACTGGTGGCATGAAAATCGAGGAGCTGAACAGCACAATTTCTGGGCACAGAAATCGAGGAATTTGCTGCTATTGACAGTCCATACAAAGAGTTGGGCACATAATTTGAGGAGCTGGAAGCTGGGCACAAATTTCGAGGGGTTGGGCATGAATTTTCAGGAAAGTACAAGTGCATCTAATGCTGTTTATTCACTGTTCTAATAGTCAAATTTTATGTGGGCTCGTAAATAGAATTCTCTCTCTTGACTGGTTCTCCCTTTGGCGATTTTCCAGGGGCATTGCCCAAAATTGCTGTGTTCAAATGTGTGTGATATTCATTGTTTCAGCTGCATATTTGGTTGAGCAAATTCAGGCCCCAGGGTATTCACATTCATAAATTGCAGATTTTAGAATGTGTGAAATTACTGAGAATAAATTTGAGTTTATGAATTTATTGGAACCGTGAATCGATATCTGGGTTTATGTTAAATTTTAACAACCTGCAAAATACATGATTGAGTCCCTGTAGTGTCCCCGTCTTTGCTTCCTACTCCTTTGATATCATCAATAACCCCAAAATAGTCCTTTGCTTGTGGAAGCACTTGGTACTGTAGCTTGCTTGGATGGCCTGTATTTTGTAAGTACAGGCTTCCTATATGGCCAGTAATCAGACAGGCCAACGGTAACTATGATCATGCCCAACTGTTTAGGAAGCATTCTGTCATTTATATTGTATTCACATTCTTGAGTCTGTAATATTTAAAGAATAAACTAAGCAATTTGGATTTCAGTTACTAGTCACCGAATAGGAGAGTGGTCCTCAGGAATGTAGTATCAGTAACTGCAGGGGTTCATTAGTCAGGTGTCCTCATTTACATTTAGAATTGCTGTGTTTCCTTTCTCCTTTTCTTGTAATTTATTTTTAAGCTTTCGGCATTGTTCTGAATGCTATTGTCAGCCATGTAAATTGGATAGTGATCAATTGTTTTTACTGACTTAAATCTGTCCAAAGTCAGGTTTGCTCCATTATAATTGATTCTTATGTGAGGAATATCAATTTCCACTCTACTATCCTCATACAGATAGCTGAAACTGAGACACTCCTCCATGTTGGCTCTGACACACATAGAATAGGGGACTTTACTAACCTCAGGTATGTGTACAATCAAAGATTCAAGATAATGAAAGTACCTATCCACTCTGAGCTTGAAAAGTTACCATAAGAGGTTCAAGGTAATGAAACTACCTACCCACTCTGAACTTGAAAGGTTCTTACATTATGTTAGGGTCAAGTGGGGCTTTACCCTAGGAAATGTAGAAGGGGTCTTGATCAAAAGTTGCTCACCCCTTGTATTAATATATTCATAGTCAAAGTGAGATAGATAAATGTTTTTTTTTTCGGGAATCAATCCTATCTCTTGATTCAACTCTTTTACCTATGTGTTCTTGTGATCTATAGTGCAATGAACACGATAAGAGTAATGTACTTAACCTCATAATTTTGGAGCAAAGTAATAGAATGCGAGAGATGAATAGAAAACACGAGAGAAATAGATAGAGCTTGAGAAAGAACACTTCTATTAGTGAGGTCCAAACGAGACAACAATGTTCACTTGTCTTTTTTTGGGGGGGGGGGGCAACCTCCTATGAGTAGAGCTCCAAATACGACAACAATCCTTGATCACATTACACAACCTTCTACTCTATATATAGTGCATCAATAGGCCAACCACCTAGTGGGTCTTAATTAATATGGAGACTCTTTTACATTGAGTAACTATCAACTAACTGTTATCACCAACCTTGTAGTTGCCTATGTATGGTGGATCCAGGATGGATGGTAGAGGGATAAGCAACTAAGGAGGTGGAACCAAGACTACCTAGACTCCCAAATGGATGGTTGTCACGCCAATCAAGGCAGCCTTCACTTTATGTGTCTTAGCCCAAGACAACAAAGGGGGAGACCCAGATCTACTCCTGACAGGAGAGATCAAACCTAGATACCAGATCAAATCAAATGGACTTTGAAGTACGTAAGGTGTAAGGAGATGGAAACCCTAGATCTATGGATGATGTCACTAGGTGAACCAAGGCTTTGGATGAGGGTTTAGGAAGTGTGAAGCTTGATCCAAAGTGGGACATAGGTGACCTATGAAGTAAATACTAGATCTGGGGTTGATGTACTAGCAACAAGTGAGGATATCCGCTGCCTTGGGAAACGTGACCAATGCAGGGAGGTCAAGGACAGGATTGGGGCTATCTAGTACCAATGGATAGACTCGATGAGAGATATGACAATGTCAAAGCACCCGAGTCATCAAGGAAAAATTAGATTGCAAGGAAAAGAGGCCACAAAGGGGCTAGTGCTAGGGTTGGAGATCGGTTCCTGTTGGACCTAGGGTAATGGAGTCAATATCTGCCTAGCGTTGGAGTGGACCCACCTGGGAAATGCCCTGATCTATGGATCCAGGAAATTGTTTTGGCTAGAAAATTCAGTCTACAGGGGAGACCAACAGTAAGGTGGCTAGTGCTAGGGTTTGGAGAGGCAGATCCTCAGATCTAGGACAATCTGGAGACCATCAGCTTAGCGTTGGAGGGGAAATGGGATGGGGATGACGTGATCTATAAACCCAAGTTGAAAAATTGCCGAAAAAATCAGATCTGGTAAAAAGTCAGAAAAATGATGAGAAGTGCTAGGGTCCTGGAAGACAGTTTCTCAGATCTAGGGCCACCTGTCAGCCTCTAGCTCAGCGTTGGAGGTGATTTGGAATGAGGAGGACCCGATCTACAAACCCAAGTTGTTATTTTCCTGGAAAAACCAGATCTTAGAAAAAGTAAAAAATTCAGTGAGGGGCGCTAGGGTTTGAGAAGGCAGTTTCTCAGATCTAGGGAAAACCAGGCAGAACTAGCTCGGTGTTAGGGGTGAATTGGTGAGAGGGAGGCCCGATCTACAAAACCCAGCAGTGGTTTGTCCAGAGATCGAGCCGTTTATTTTTTAGTATTTTTGGTTTTATTTATTTATGGATTTTTCAGGAAAATGAAGAAAAGCATGTGTCAATAGGTTGAGATCCGGAAGAAAGGAACTAACCTATAGATTTTACCTGGAAATCCTTATAGATGCCTTGAAGGTGATGATCCCTGCTCTCCTGATCAATTTGAGAAGACATGTGTGATTTCTAAGCCCAACGTTTTTGCTCCAAGTGACCAATGCGCCCTCTCTCATGCACAAGCAAACGTCAACAATATTAGATTTGCTGTATCATGAAAGAAAAACAAGATCTACAGAAAAGTAACAAGATGCAATCATAGATCACAATGAAACTAATGAAAACCCCCTATCACAGATGAAACCAGTCCAAGCGAGTTGAGGTCCCCCTGCAAAAACGCCCAAGATGAATTCGCCCTCTTGTAGACAAGACAATGATCCCCAAAAAATATAGATCTCACACAAATTTCCCGAATGCTAGGAAGCAAAAAAATTTCCAATCACCATCTAAGAACACTAGATGCAAAGGAGATCCAAAAAATATCCACAAGAAAGTTTTTCTATTAATCAGATCCAAGAGCCAAAGACCCCTTACAAATGTGAAGCTCTCTCCTTTAAATAGGAATGAGAGAATCAAAATCCTAACCACTTTCAAAACGAGTGGCGAAGATTAAAAGATATAAATGTTCTAATCAATGGTTGAGATAAGCTCAACATACAATACATGGATCGATATAACTATAAAGTACCAAAGTGGACTAAATCACCCATAAAGAGGGTACCCCACTCAACAAGAAATAAATGAAGCACATGGTGGGTTCATGGAGTGTTAACTAACTCCCTCTGGGTGCCCCATGGCACAATCAAACAATATAATATTCTAATTTTTTGACTTTGTGCCTCCTTGAGGAAATCGTGAGCCTCCCAAAAGCTCTAGAAAATAATATAAAAATGCCCAAAAAATAGGTGTGGGCCTAATCAGGTGTTGCAACTGCTGGAGAAGGTGCAGAGGACATCACACTCATCATCATGACTCATCCCATGTCATTTCTTTGCCTCAGTAGCCCAAATCGATTTCTTCAATAGCCATTTAATCATTTATTAATTTGCCTCGGGAAATGTGAACCTACCAAAACATTCTCCTAGGGTGCCTGCATTGTCCAACTGAGCCCACTAGGATTTTCGGGATGGGGGGTACTATGGTACAATCAAGTGGTTGCACCCCATATGCCCCATACAACGCCCTAGGAGATCCCATAAAAACATCTCCTTGCTCAGTCACCTCATCCTGTGAAGCAAAACTGCATCAGAAGGGTAAAATGAGCCTGATCATCTCTGCAAGTGCCCGAAAATGAAAATAGCTATCTCACTAGACTTAGAGAGTCCAAATCCATGTAGTATCATACCCTTTCTAGGTCTCTGCCTGATCATCAAAAATATCCAATAGACAATATAATCACCTGTAAATGACCAGATACCAATAATATAACTCAGAATATCATCCATTTGCTGCAAGTGTTACAAGGCTAAGACATGCTCTACAAATCATTTAAGTAACAATCATAACAAGTAGCAGTCACCTCACTGGCGATACATCAACCAAATACATATATAGGGTTTTATTTATTATTACTCAGACCAGACTTTCAGGACTATACTGACTTCATAATTGTAGTCAATTTGCTAGTGAAGGGTGAAGGCTGAAATTGACAAGGCTAGGGCGAAGGATGACTACCAAGTTAACATCATGACACTTTGGATATGGAAAGGGAATACTCACTATAACCACATGCCGGACAAACAACAACACAGGGAATGACAATGCCTCACAAATGGTTGAGTTGTTCAGAGAGTGCTTATTCAACTTAGGCATCATGTCTACATCAAGTTTGATTCAGGTTCATTAGGACCATCAATTTTATTTCCATGGCCTTTTTGGCCTATATGCCCTTTTGGGGACTTCACCAGTGCTTAAAAGCACAACTAACTGCAGCTTTCATCCAAGACATATTCAAATTTATAAGGTCAACACCATTTGGATATAGCATATATTTAACCATTGCTTTTGGGACCTTTTCTTATACCCTTCATGGGGTATTTTAGCATTTTATTGCTCTTTCCCTTTGCTCACATATGTTAAGAAACACATTTTAGAATTTGCAATTTCCATGGGCGCATATATAAACATTTCCAATACAAGTAGTACATGAGCTTTTAGTTTTAGCCAACAACATCTCAAGTGACCAGGGGGAGTTTTGCACAGTGCCAAACATCGAGACAACCGACCAGAATGATTTAGGCATACAATCCAACTCACCAAAGGCAAGTTCTGTCACCAACTCAGAGCCGAGACACAATATAAACAGGGAGGTTTGTCCAACAATGGTTCTAGCGGGGAAAGGTCCTCCATGCCACAAGTCAAGTAGTAAGTCGGGTTAAAACAAAACTGGAAGGAAATGGATGGGTGGAGATAATGAACAATGAAGCCAACACTAGCAAGCCAGAGTATGGTGGGAATGACTACCTCTATTCTCCCTAGGGAGGGTAAAACCAATGAGTATAGATCAAGAACTTTCAAGTCTAAGTAGGGACATCAATACATAATACAAATACATCCAAGTCCATATATTTATGACCGCCAAATCATGACACTAAATGCTAGTATATATCACAAAGATGAGTGTAAGAGCAATGATAACCATAACACCATATAATAAATGCCGAGTCATAACCATGCAAATAATCCATCTGAACCATCATCTGTCCAATGAGAAAATACTAACACCAATCTGGGCATCACTAACTACTCTGCAAATGACAAAATGGCTACATCAGTCCTTGAATCTGAGTGTCCTGAGACTCAGTCCTGACATGGGAGAGTCTAATAGTCCACTGACAAAATAATGATCCGTCAAAACTGCTCATCTTAGCATCTCATATGTAAGAGATCTGGCTGAAAAATGTACTATATCTGAAAAATAGAATATGGTAGTTGTTATCACCAACCTTGTAGTTACCTATGTTAGATAGATTCGGATGGACGGTAGAGGGACAAGCAACCAAGGAGGTGGAACCAAGACTGCCTAGACTCCCAAATGGATGGTTGTCACGCCAATCAATGCAGTCTTCACTTTATGTTACATAAGTCCAAGATAACAACGGGGGAGACCCAAATCTACTCCCGACAGGAGAGATCAAACCTAGACACACCAGATCAGATCAAGTATGGCTTGAGGTACGTAAGGTGTAAGGTAATTGGAAACTCTAGATCTATGGAAGATGATACTAAGTGGACTAGGGCTTTGGATGAGGGCTTCAGTCGTATGAGGGTTGATCCAAAGTGGAATACAAGTGACCTATAGGGGTAATACTAGATCTAGGGTTGAGGTACTAGCAATTGATGAAGATAACCGCTGCCTTGGGAAACATAACTGAGGTAGGGTGAGTAAGGACATAGTTCGGACTATCTAGTACTAAAGGGATAGACTCAATGAGAGATATGACAATGTCAGATTACCTGAGTCATCAAGGAGCAGTCGACTTTTAGGGGAAAGAGGTCAAAAGAGGGCTAGCGTTAGGCTTGGAGATCAGTTCCTGTTGAGCCTTGGGCAATGGAGTCAGTATCTGCACAGCATTAAAGTGAACCCACCTGGGATATGCCCTGATCTATGGACCCAGAAAAGTGGTTGGCCCGGAAGATTCAGTTTACAAGGAAACCAGTAGAAGGAGGGCTAGCGCTAGGGTTTGGAGAGGCAGATCTAGGACAACCAGGAGACTATGAGCTCAGCGTTGGAGGAGAGATGAGATCAGAATGGCCTCATCTACAAACCCAAGTCAGAAAATTTCAGAAAAAATCAGATCTGGAAAAGTCAAAATTTGATGAGGGAAGTTAGGATGCTGAAAGTTAGTTTTTCAGATCTAGGGCTACCTGGCAGGAACTAGCTCAGCGTTGGGGGTGTTCTGGAGTGAGGGATACTCGATCTACAAACCCAAGTGATTATTTTCCAGAAATAAATCAAATCTGGAAAAGTCAAAATTTCAGTAGGGGCGCTGGGGTTTGAGCAGTCAAAAAGTCAGATCTAGGGCAAACCAGTCACAATCTGGACAACGCTGAGGAGGATTTGGTGAGAGGGGTGCCTGATCTACAAAACCTAGCAGTGGTTTGTCCAAATATCGAGCGGTTCCCTGATTAAGTGTTTTTTTGGATTTTTATTATTTAGGAGTTTTTCATAAAATTTGAAGAAAAGTAGGTACAATGGATTGAGATTTGGAAGAGAAGAGACTGACCTATAGATCTTACCTGGAAATGCTTGTAGATGCCTTGATGATGATGATCCCCGCCATCCGATCAATTCTGAAAATCTGAGTGAGTTCTAAGACCAACGTTATGCTCCAAGTGACCACTGCGCCCCCCTATCTTGCACAAGCAAACGTCAACAATATCAGTTTTGCTGTATCATGAAAGAAAAGCTAGATCTACAGAAAAGTAACAAGATGTAATCATAGATCACAATGAAGCTAACGAAAACCCCCTGATACAAGACAAAGACAATCCGAGCGAGTTGAGGTTCCCCTGTAAAAAACACTCCAGCTGAAAACGCCCTCCTGTAGATAAGACAATGATCTCGAAAAAAGATATAGATCTCACACAATATTCCGAATGCTAGGAAGCAAACGAGTTTCCAATCACCACTGAAGAACATCAGAGGCAAAGCAGATCCAAAAAATATCCACAGAAAAAGTCTTTCTATTCATCAGATTCAAGAGCCAAAGACCCCTTACAAATGAGAAGCTCTCTCCTTTAAATAGAAATGAGAGATCCAAAATCCTAACCACTTTCAAAACGAGTGCCTAAGATCAAAAGATATAAATGTTCTAATCAATGGTTGAGATGAGCTCAACATACAATACATGGATCAATATAACCATAAAGTACCAAATTGGACTAAATCACTCATAAAGAGGGTACCCCACTCAACAAGAAATAAATGAAGCACATGGTGGGTCCATGGAGTGTTAACTAACTCCCTCTGGGTGCCCCATGGCACAATAAAATAATATAATATTTTAATTTTTTGACTTTGTGCCTCCTTGAGGAGATCGTGAGCCTCCCAAAAGCTCCAGAAAATAATATAAAAATGCCCAAAAAATAGGTGTGGGCCCAATCAGGTGCTGCAACTGCTGAAGGTGTGGAGGACATCACACTCATCATTAGGACTCATCCCATGTCATATTCTTGCCTCAGTAGCCCAAATTGATTCATTCAGTAGCCATTTAATCATTTATTAATTTGTCTTGGGAAATGTGAACCTACCAAAACATCCTCCTAGGGTGCCTGCGTTTTTCAACTGAGCCCACCAGGATTTTCGAGATGGGGGTACTATGGTACAATCAAGTGGCTGCACCCCTTATGCCCCATACAGTGCCCTAGGAGATCCCATAAAAACATCTCCTTGCTCAGTCACCTCATCCTGTGAAGCAAAACTGCATCAGAAGGGTAAAATGAGCCTGATCATCTCTGCAAGTGCCCGGAAATGAAAATAGCTATCTCATTAGACTCAGAGAGTCCAAATCCATCTAGGGTGCATACTCATACCCCTACCAGGTCTCTGCCTAATCATCAACAATATCCAATAGACAATAAAATCACCTGTAAATGACCAGATACCAATAATATAACTCAGGCTACCATCTATCTGCTGCAAGTGTTACAATGCTAAGACATGCTCTACAAATCATTTAAATAACATTTATAACAAGTAGCAGTCACCTCACTGGCGGTACATCAACTAAATACATATATAGGGTTTTATTTATTATTACTCAGACCAGACTTTCAAGACTATACTGACTTCATAGTTGTAGTCAATTTGCTAGTGAAGGGTGAAGGTTGAAATTGACAAGACTAGGGTAAATGATGACTTACCAACTTAACATCATGACACTTTGGATATGGGAAGGGAATACTCATTATAACCATATGCCGGACAAACAATAACACATGGAATGGCAGTGCCTTACAAATGGTTGAGTTGTTCAGAGAGTGCTTATTCAACTTAGGCATCATGTCTACATCAAGTTTGATCCAGGTTCATTAGGACTATCAATTTTATTTCCATGGCCTTTTTTGCCTATATGTCCTTTTGGGGACTTCACCAGTGCTTAAAAGCACAACTAATTGCAGCTTTCATCCATGACATATTCAAATTTATAAGGTCAGCAATATTTGGATATAACATATATTTAACCATTGCTTTTGGGACCTTTTCTTATCCCCTTCACAGAGTATTTTAGCATTTCATTGCTCTTGCCCTTTGCTTGTATATGTTAAGAAACACATTTTAGAATTTACATTTTCCATGGGCGCATATATAAACATTTCCAATACAAGTAGTACATGAGCTTTCAGTTTTAGCCAACAACATCTCAGGTGACTAGGGGGAGTTTTGCATAGTGCCAAACATTGGGACAACCGACCAGAATGATTTAGGCATACAATCCAACTCACCAAAGGCAAGTTCTGTCACCAACTCAGAGCCGAGACACTATAAATAGGGAGGTTTGTCCAACAAAGGTTCTAGCGGGGAAAGGTCCTCCATGCCATAAGTCAAGAAGTAAGTCGGGTTAAAAAAACAAAACTGGAAGATAATGGATGGGTGGAGACAGTGAAAGATGAAACCAACACTAGCAAGCCAAAGAATGGTGGGAATGGCTACCTCTATTCTCCCTAGGGAGGGTAAAACCAATGAGTATAGATCAGGAACTTCCAAGTCTAAGTAGGGACATCAATACATAATACAAATAGATCCAAGTCCATATATTTATGACCGCCAGATCATGACACTAAATGCTAGTATATGTTACAAAGATGAGTATAAGAGCAATGATAACCATAACACCATAAAATAAATGCTGAGTCATGACCATGCAAATAATCCATCTGAACCATCATCTATCCAATGAGAAAGCACTGATATAATCTTGGGCATCAATAACTGCTCTGTAAATGACTAAATGGCTACATCAGTCCTCAAATCTGAGTGTCTTGAGACTCAGTCCTGACATGGGAGAGTACAATAGTCCACGAATAAAATAATGATCCGTCAAAACTGCTCATCTCAACATCTCATATGTAAGAGATCTGGCTGAAAAATGTACTGTATCTGAAAAATAGAATATGGTAGCCCGGCTACTATATATGTGATAACATTTGGTTCCAGCTGGGACAAGTGCTTTGCTGAAAAGAGCGCTTGAGAACCTCAGAATCTTTGGTCCTTGCACTCTGTTTCTCGCATCCTCGATTAATCCTTCCAGCTCTGCAATCACTACCAAAATGTCATCGACTACCTGCAGCATGTCTAGAGCTATACCAAACTCACAGACCGGTCGTCAGAACTGTTGTCCACCGATTGCACACCAACAACAGAAACTTTCCGAAAGCTGTCTCCTCACTTGAGAAAGTGGGAGAGGTGTGACCTTGGGGGCAAGCACAGAGGTAGGTACTGTCACCTACTCCTAGCTCCTCCGTTTAGGCTAACTCCTAACGAAGCCAAGGGGGTTAGTCCCTACAAAAGAGTTTCTATGGCTCTTAAGTTGTGTAAGTGTTTTTAATGGTTACGGATGTGGATGGGTGTTGTTTAGGAGTTATTATGATGAAATATGTTTGTTTATTATGAATTCTAAACACAAGACAAAGCAATCCACGTTGCTATCACAAGAATTAGAAGATAGACAATAATTTGAGAACTCACGAAATGATAAAGCATTCACAGATATAAACTTTTAATCCAAAACATCCAATGGACAAATGGCCTAGATTATCGACAGTGCGTAAAAGAAAGAACCAGTGCCTATGGAGTCAACTTATCAGAGATGCTTTGAGCGTAAAGATGATGTGAATCTCAAAATGATGCCAGTGAATGTTTATTGCGCTTAATCTTGGTTAATTTTAACAATTTTAGATGATCTTGCTTATGGTTTCAGCGAAAGGTTTTCAATAGCCGAGAAAATGTTCCAAGTTAATCCGTTGGAGACATGACGGCCCGCCCAGTACCCCAGGCTGGTTTCGCGAGGATTGACCAGCTAGCTAAGAATCTTAGACAGTGGGTAGTTCAGGCACCTTTACTAAGAAAAACTTAGGAAATTTTCTACAACGCCGATGCATTGGTTATGGGTAAAATTTTTATTGTGTTTTTCTTTGCGAACTTAGCAATTCCGTTCACCATTTTGAGTATGAGCCCAACTCGAAAGTCGGCAGAGCATACTAGGTGAAGGATAATCAACGAAGTGGATTAATTAGGGGAATGTGAGTTGCAAAATTTTATTAAGTAAATTAATTAAAACTCTCCGACAGAGAGTGCTTTTGACCTTGTCTTATGACAAAGGTTCAAGAGACTTAGCTATTCTATATGCCTAATGCAAGGAAAATGCAAATCTAACTATGTTCTTCGATAGAGAGTGCTCTTGACTTGGGTTATGGCAAGTTCAAGAGACTTTAGCAATTAATTAATTAAACTCAGGAAAAATTAAAAGAACTAATCTACCCAAGAATCTCTTTCAGGTTTTTAGGCCCTAATCGGGAGAGCACGGGGGTAAGTAAACGAAACAAAGATAACAAAAGCAACTCTCCAATAGAGAGCACTCTTGATCCACCTTATGGTGAGATTCAAGAGATTTTAGTTCTTTTTTAAGTTTTTGCAATATTATATCAAAGAAAGAAAACAAAACTTTGAACTAACTAAACAATAAAATAGGAAACTTTTTATCTTTTCTACTTTATGAAAAATGAACTTTTTTCAGAAATAAACTACCTTTCCCTATTCTATTTTAAGCATTTATTCTTCAAGTATGCAAACATGAAAATGGACGATACAAGCTTCCTCCAAACGAAAGAAGAGGGGTGTGGGAGCCGTAATCCCGCTTGCTCTTTATTATTTTGTTTACAATGCTTTCCTTTGATTCCTTTTTTGCTTCTTTTCTTATTCTTGGAAGGCTTTTGGAGCGAGCTGTAGAAAGGGGAAAGAAGAAAGGGAGATTATGGGTCTTTTTAAGCTTGATTCTTCAGATTTTTGCCAGCACTTCCGCTGTACCTATCACAAAAGTAAAAAATCAGCTATCAAACATTACTAAAAGATGATGGGAAAGACGATGCAAAAATAATTTTTTTTGGAAAATTTTTAGAATTTTACATGCAAAGAACACAATTTTTCTCTAGATCTGATGAATGATATTAAATCTAACAAAGCCCTAAAAGATAGATCTAAATATGAGTATTGAAAGCTTGGATCTATTTCTTGAGCAATGCAAAAAATTAAAGAGAAGGGTAGAGAAATAAGTTTCTTGTGGATGGAACACAAGAGATGGAGGAAGAATTCCGGCTTTCTTTTGTATGAGAAGAACACGATCTTTGTAGGCCCTGCAATCACAAAGTGTTCAACAATCGGTTGCTTGAAGCTTGGGCTAGATGTAGCTGAACTCGCAGTTTTCTTCAACCTGTGAACCCCGCTAATACCAAAACTCAAATACAAGTGAGATCATATCACATGAAAAGTATGCTAAGATAGTTCAACTAAGATCAATATTACGTATAACTAACTACTCATATTCATCAAGATTGTAACCTACTTTGCATAAATAATTGATTTGAAACTACACACGATTACTCTACTGTGCCAACAGTGGCCCTCTTGAGCTTAACAAATAAACTGATCTCATTCAAAGTAAAAAAGTAATGGGTTAGAAGCAGTATCACCTCAACCATGAAACATTTACCACATGCAAAGAGCTCATGGACCTCCAAAGTCGAAATTCTTATTAATCAAATGCAAGCAAAGCTTGATACAATTTCTACAGAGTAACACCAGCACAAAAGTTCCATCCCAATAGAGCTAAAGGAGCCTCTATTTATACAATGAGAGAAAGCTCAAAACCCTAACACCACACCATGCAAGGAGGGTGCAAACCTAATGATCCAGCCATGTTGATGAGCCAAAACCTAAGATAAACAAGCTAAGAGTGAGGGGAGGCCTCCACCCAGGCAAGGCGCCCCCACTCCAAGCCTAACCAAACCATCTCCATACCATATGAGCCGTCCATCATCAAAAGCGTGAGCTTCCAAAGCTAGGGCGTGAAGGAGAGGAAGAGCACACGTGAAGGTAAGGAAGAGTAGGCGTGAAGGTTTGGAGGAGCCTAGAGCTAAATAAGGAGGAGCCCATACCTAGAACTCAATAACACATGTCTGACTTCTACCTCGATCAAATCACCAGTCCAATATATAGGCTCCACCTCACCCAAGCGTGGTCATCACTGAAGGAGGCGAATTGGCCAAGTGGATGCTAACTCAATGCTCACTGAATGCTGACTGAAGTCGAGTTGTGTTAGCTCCAATCATCATTAATGCTTGATGCCATGTCATTTTGCATTTCATTTCGCTCAATTCAGATTAATTTGGAGAGATTTGGATTTTCTCCAAAATAATCATTTTTATTATTTAATCAATAATTTCCCCAAAACTGACTTTTTTGAGAAAATATGAGTTATGTGGTTGAATGATGATCTGAAACTTGGAGCTAGCTGGCTGGCTGACCATGAATGATTTTTGGCTTAAGGTTAGAGCCTTCAATCACTAAAAATGGACCCTGGATGGCTGACCATGAATGATTTTTGGCTTAAGGTTAGAGCCTTCAATCACTAAAAATGGACCCTGGATGGCTGACTTATTACAAATTGAATTTTTCCATTTAAATTATGAAAAAATTTAATTAAAAACTTAGGAAAAATCAAAAAATTAAAAATTTGACGCGTCTGGTAAAATTTTTTACGGAATTTTTTCCGAGAGTCCTAGTGACTTAGGACATGACCATAGTCTATTCTAATAATGTCTAGTAGGTTTATACATACTAAGTTGGGCTCTAATAACCCCCCAAGGCCCAGATTTCAAAATCGGGCATTCCAACTTTGAAGGAAGCGGGAGAAAACCTCGTTGATTATACTCGGCTATAGGCAAAGCATAATTGTCAAGGGCAAAAAACTCCCTGGAATACCTTAGTTGAAATTCTACGTCTTAGGAGACAGAACCACTCAAAACACCCTACTAGCACATTTTATTACAAACCCCGTGGGGCCATGGTCATAATTATTCAAAACAAAAACTGACTAGCCAAAACTGGCTAGGCACAAGGGCGGATCATCTGATACACTGGAAACAAAAATTTATCATGTTTGTCAAATGGAGGCTCCTCAGCTAATCCAACTATGGTACAAATAAGTTGGCAACAAGAACAATATGTGGATAAAAATAAAGTACTGAAAATAAGCATGCATAGAACTGAAAACCAGAAAATAAATCTAATCTATAACCATAACTTTCAAGAAAAGTTTGATTTTTTATTGCGCAAGATAACGGAAATCAAAACTATACTAAGAGCTTCAAAGGCGAGCTTCAGGCAAAGATGCAAGATTCTATACTACTGCCAAGAAAGGCTTATTCATGTCCTACCTACTCTACTCTAACCAAGCAAGAAAGGATTGAAGGCTAAGTGAGGTCGGGAATGTATCCCCTCAAATCCCTCTGGTTGACAGGAAGTAAAATCTGTCGTTCAGTACTAGTAACAAGAAAGCATATGTCAATCACGCAACGCTCAACAGGAAAAGGGTCCCACCCAAATGTCATCAGCTTGTCCTGATCAGAAATGTAGTTAGTGGTTTTGGATAAGGACTTGACTTTCGATGGGAAATCTATTCCTATTTACTGATTCAGGAACCACTTCAATGTTACGTATAGGCATGGGATGGATATCAACAAGACTTCTTGGTTGTGGGGTGATAATCCTTGAGCTCCTTCTGGAATGAACTGCATCGAATCTAGGTGGACCACCATCAATGGGAATGGTTACAATACCAACTAAGATCTCTCTTCTTGTCTGTTGGACAATTGCATTAGGCCCTTCCTCACGAGGAGACATTATATGTTTAACAGTTTCTCTTACAGTCCAGAAACTTCTATTTTCTTCCAAAGGGCAAGGTATGTGGGAAACAACAATATTATGGCTAGGGCCTTCTCCTGTAGGAACGTGAAGATGCATACCTTCTAGCTCGGTTGGGCCTACTCCAGACTGTGATGCAAAAGAACTAGGAATGTGAGACAGATCATGACTGTGAAGACTGGATGACTTAGGTGGTAGGAGAAAATTAGGGATGAGAGGATAGGCTAATAAGGCATTATTTGGCATGGCTGAAGGAGTCTGAAATACAACAAGATTGTTAAGACTAAAATCTCTTTCAGGTGCATCGTTTATTAAAGCATCCTCTTCCCAACTTAAAGAGTTATCATGGACTTGAATTAGGTTACCATCTTCCAAAGATAAATGAGAAAATGACCCAGCAATATTAGAAACATTGGAACTACTGACTTCATAATCAACATTTATTGCACTAACTAACTCAGGATGGTTTGCCCATGGGTAAATAGGTTCAAGTCCTTGGCCTTCCCTTTCTTTGTTACGGTCAATTAAAGCAAACCATTCACTTACTCTGTGGGGCACTCTTTCAGTATGCCTAGCATCATCAACCTCATCATCTCCAAGAACGAGATTTTCGATTATTTGTTCTTGATTTACTTCATGTTCTTGATCTTGAGGTTGTTTTTCATTTCTTCTCAATTCTTCTAATTATTTTGAGCATTCACCTTTAAGCATTTCCAAGTTAATCATCCTGGCAAGTTCAGTTATTTGATTTTCTGCAGAAAATGAGTCAGAGTCTTCCATTGCCATAAACATATTTTTAGGTTGCCCATATCCCCATATTTCATTTTCATCTTCCACAATATTAGCCTTAGCATTATTCAACAATTCTTTCCCATATGTGTTTTTAATTCTTTCCTCAAAAGTCTCCAAATGTTTCTCATAGCAGGGTTCCCTATTGATACCTATTATCACATATATAGTAGCCAGGCTACCATATTCTATTTTTTAGACACAATACTTTTTTCAGCCATATCTCTTACATATGAGATGCTGAGATGACCAGTTTTGCGGGATCATTATTATATGTGTGGACTATTGTACTCTCTCATGTCAGGATTGAGTCTCAGGACACTCAGATTTGAGGACCGATGTAGCCATTTAGTCATTACAGAGCAGTCATTTAGTCATTACCAAGGCATAAGCTTGCTTCTCCATGATGGTATATTTTAGCTCGGAATTCTGCAAGGCTCTACTCATGAATGCTATAGGTTGCTCAAACCCTTCAATGTTCTTTTGGAGCAACACACCTGCAATAGTGTCTTCAGAAGCAAATGAGAAGATCATGAAATCCTTCGCGTAGTTTGGGCTGACTAATACCAGAGACCTGGTAATGGCATTCTTTATTGAATCAAAGGCTTTCCTTCTTTCAGTGGTCCACACAAACTTGGCATTTTTCTTGAGTAAGGCCTGCATGGGTTTCATTAATTCGGCCAAGTTTGGAATGAATCTTCTGATAAAATTGATATGACCTTTAAATGACTGAAGGGCTTTAACATTCTTAGGGAGATGAATCTTTTTTATGGCCTCTACTCTTTCAGGATCAATTTTGACACCGTCTTTGTTGATGATATGTCCTAAGAGTTTTCCCTCTTCTATGCCTAACACCGACTTAGCCGGATTCAAAGAAATGCCATACTTCCTACACCGCTCGAAAATCTGCCTGAGATGACCAACATGGCTGGATCTTTACTTCGAAAAAACAGCGAGATCATCTTGGTAGATCTCAATGATTTTGCCAATCAACTCCTTGAAAGCATAATCCATGGCCCTTTGGAAAGTAGCTCCTGTGTTTAAAAGGCCAAAGGGCATTCTCAGATACTCAAAAGTGCCCCAAGGAGTTGTGAAGGTGGTCTTATGCCTATCTTCCTCTTGAATGACTACTTGATTATAGCCCGAAAAACCATCCAGCATCGACATCATGCTCGATCCAGTGACTCGTTGGAGGAGGGTCTCCATGTTGGGGAGGGGGTAATTGTCCTTCTGACATGCTATGTTTAGATTCCTGAAATCTATACATATTCTTATGCTCCCGTTCTTCTTTCTAACTACAACTAAGTTAGAGCACCACGTTGAATGTCTTGTAGGAGCTATTATTCTTGCTGCTAGCATTTTTTCTAACTCATTTTTAATGACTGGTGCTAACTTAGGATTTATTTGCCTAAGTTTTTGTCTGGAGGCTTGCCTTTTTGACATTCAGGCTTCAAGGGAATAGTATGTTGAAATACATCTTCCCTGTAAGCTGAGCTCATCATAAGTAAAGGCAAATACATCCCTATACTCTTTGACTAGATTTATGAGGCTGTTCCTTTCTTTTTCGAAAGTACCTTTTCCAATTTTTATGATTTTCGGTTTTGTTTCCATCCCAATGTTAATTTCAATGTAATCATCTGGCTTCATTTGCTCAACATTGTTTTTTCTTCTGTCCTGTCTGTCAAAGATGTTTTCTAAGGAAACTAGACCACGTGGGACAGGATTGTTAAACTGGTCACCTTCTCCATAATATTCTTTGTTTTCTTCCTGATCATTTACTTTAAAGTTTAGGAATTCATCGACATTATGAATCAATCTCAAAATCTGCTCATCGTCTTTGAAAACCTGCCAATGTTCAACATTATCAGGAACAGAAGGTCTGAAGTTAATCTCTAAAGGACAATCCCCCTCTAACATCTCATCCGATGGCTGAGGAGTTGACGCTGAAACTGCAAGCTTGTCGGAGGCACTATTCTGATCTCTAGGGACTGCTTCTATGTTAAGGGCATCAAAGAATTCCATTGTATCCTAGATTGCATTTCTATATTTCTTAAGTCTCTGACACTTACATGCAAACTGACCCTTAACTTGTTGGACAATTAAATCAGAGTCCCCTTTAATATCAAGCAACTTAATCCCCATGTCCTTGGCAATCTCAATGCCTAGTAGAAGTGCCTCATATTCCGCGACATTGTTAGTTGCTTCAAATTCCAATCTGAAAGCAAAGTTGAAAACCTTACCCTCTGGTGAAACAATGACAACACCAGCCCCCTTGCCCGTTTTAGAATAAGCACCATCAAAATTCATTCTCCACAACTCACTAAGTTTTTTGGTCTTCATCTCTTCTTGGATGGGTTCCAAGAAGGTGGAGTTGATTTGATAGGAACCATTTTCATCAGTGTGGTAAGCATACTCATTTAATGGTCTTTGAGGGTTTTCAACATAGTGTCTTTTTTCCTTATCAGAATACAACTTAACAAGCAAAAACTCTGACGCTGGTACGGTGGCATAGGTCCAATCCATCTAGATTGATCCTCCCAAAGTGGCACCCCATTTCCTAGAAAGCAACATACCCCATTTGTCCGAAACATCAATAATCAGGATGTCCATTGTGATCTGGATATCTGGATACTTGGCCAATCTAACTAACTGGTTCTCAATCATCCCTTCGACCTTGACCGGTTTAGAGTCCATGGCACATACATTCTGGTATGGCCTCGTGGTTCTTAAGTCAAGCCGTTGCATGACTTTTTTGGTCATGATGCTGGAACTAAATCCTGAGTCTAACATACAATTGTGTAGAAGAAGATCACCCATCATCAATGATATGTAGAAAGGGGGATGATCTTCTATTCTTGGGTCCCTAGTATGTAGAACTATGGGTGGATCGACAAAGACATTATTTGAAGTTCGATCCACGGTATCAGAGAAAGTGACTTTTTTAGGGGTAAGGGGCTTTACAGGACTTGGAAGGACTTTCTTCAGCTTGAGGATCAACATTACTCTGCGGCTCTAGGATTTTCAAAAGTCTCTCTCTTTGGCCAGGGATTTTGCATAATTCAAGGACTGGAACAGGGACTTTTGTATTCGCTAACCAATTACCGAAGTCAAAACTTAAATCAACAATTTCTTTTGTTTCAACTTCTTTGGGAGGATTAGGAGCTGTTACCTTAGGAATATTTTGCGCAGAAGACCCCTTTCTTTGATAAGTTATGCCCTTAAAGTTCTGAGTGTTGTTGATCTGTTCAACTGAAGGCATCTCACCATAGTATTGAGTCAAGTTGTCAACTTTCTTTTCATAACGATTGGCATGTGGTCAATTTCCTATGGGGATGTTGGGGATGTCATCTATGTTATTGATAAAATCAGGCTCGCTTGTCGACGTATTCGGACCACAACCTTCAGGGTGACCATGCTTCTGAACATAGCACGCATAGTGGCAGCCAGATTCCTCATGGAAATCTCTGCATGCTCTGCAAAATGGTTTATACTGCTCAACCATGTTAGCGGCCTCTAGCTGACGAGGAGGTCTCTACTCATGGTTGGGAGCCTTTCTTTGCCAAGTTGGCTTGGCAGGAAAGGTTCTAGGAGCAGGCTGAGTTTGAGTTCTTTCCATCGTTATCACCCTATTTTGAATCTCCTTCAACTGTGCTAAGTGTTTCCGTTCTACCTCCTCCATATTTTTCTTCATCTCCATCATTTGTTTTTCATAGGCATCCTTCATAGCTGATAAAGGATCCTTGTCTTTTGGTTCATTAATTTTCAACGGAGTTGAAGACCTTGAATAACCGTGGAGTTTAGATTCACCAAATGACTGCATGTTCAGATCAATTTTAATTGCCATCTCCTGAGCCTGGAGCAAGTTAGCAGGCTCCTTGTCTTTGATTTGGTATTGGATTTTGCCACTAAGTGCCTCAATGTAATAGACTAGAATGGTTGGTGCAGTTGGGGCATAATCAGTAGGGATGGCTTTTGATAATTCTGTGAACCTAGTATGGAACTCGTCCATTGTTTCCGTGTCTTTCTTTTTTATGTTGGTCAAGGACGCAAGTTGATGCCGAGGTTCTTTCTTTTCACCGAACGTGTTGTGAAAGAGGTTTTGAAAGCTACTAGACTATCAAAAGCATTGTCTGGTAAATTGTTATACCAGTCGCCGGCCTTTCCATCCAAAGATAGAGCAAATAACTTCATATATATGTCATCATGTTCGCTGACCGGATCATTGACATAAGCGTTGATACACCTAAAAAAGTTTATGAGGTGCATGGCAGAGGTAGTGGCATCAGTGCCTGTATACATCGGGAGCTTCTCGACAGCTTTGTCTGGAAGACGGTGGGGTTGACCTGCTATCTGAGAAAAGTCAAGTTGAGTAAAATACTCGCCCATTATGTCGGAGACAGAGGTATCAGTGTTCTCAGGAAATAAAAGGTGGATGTCTGAAGCAGACTCAAATCCAAGTTCTGCAAGGATCCTGCGAGAAGATAGTTTGTTTAATCTCCTCCTATAGACCTTTTCGGGGTCAGGGATGAAATCGAACAAACCTACAGAGTTTCTTCTAGTAGAATACCTTGAGGTGTTAACTGACAGTGGAGTTGCCAGGTGGACTTAAGTCTAATTTCGGAGAGTGATTGGACTAAAAATCTACCAAAAAGGGAAAAAGGTAAAAACTAAAAGAAACAAAGGTCGTCCAGGAACAAAAAAGATTTGTCCCTGGCAACGACGCCAAAAAATGTTGTTTGCTGATTGCACACCAGCAGTAGAAATCAATTGAAAGCTGTCTCCTCGAGAAAGTGGGAGAGGTGTGACCTTGGGGGCAAGCACAGAGCTAGGTACTGTCACCTACTCCTAGCTCCTCCGTTTAGGCTAAATCCTAACGAAGCCAAGGGGGGTAGTCCCTAACAAAGAGTTTTCTATGGCTCAATGTTTAAGTTAAGTTTTGGATGTTTTGGATGCGGATGGGTGTTGTTTAGGAGTTATTGTGATTTAAAATGATTAATATTAAGGGGATGATGATTAATCAAAGCAATCCACGTTGCTAACAAGAGATCACACAGATAAGCAAAGATTCCAGACTTATAACTTAAGCATTCAAATATAATCAATTGAAATGGACCATAGACAGTTGATCAAGATAGAAAATTAATCAAATATAACAAAGGACTAGTGCCTTATGGAGTCAAATAAATGCGTGAAATAAAATTTAGGAATTAAGCTAGTGAGTATTAGGTTTTGCAAGTGCTCTTGGTAGATTTTAAGAGTTTTTAATAGTGGTCTTGCATACGGTAGCTGGATGTCCTAACCGGAAATACCTTCAGTGGCTCCGTTCGAAGACATGACGGACCTGTCTGAGATCACAGGTAAGTGTTCAATAACTTAACTACCTGTGCCCAGATTGGGTAGCCTGGCGCCCACACTTAGAAATTTGCCCACATGCCTCAGTATTTAAACGAAACAACGTTGGTGCGTTGGTTATGGGGGAAAAGTTTTAATTAAGTTACTCTTGTAGGGTTTAAAGATCCAGTGCCGTTTCTGGGTATTCCGATCAGAGATCGGTCAGAGCATACTCCGGCAAGGAGGGAAGGGAGTTAATTAATTAAAGGGGTTCGTGTGTTGAAGATTTTATTAAGTTAATTAATTAGACTCTCCAACAGAGAGCACTCTTGACCTTGTCTTATGACGAAGGTTCAAGAGTCTTATCTAATCTAGATGAGACTAATGCAAAGATGATGCAAATACTAAGATGCTCCCCGATAGAGAGTGCTTTTGACTTGTGTTTTTGCAAGTTCAAGAGTCTTATTTAAGAGTTAATTGATTAAACAAATGTGAACAAGAAGCTAAGATGAGTTATTAAACTCTCCGACAGAGAGTACTCTTGATCCACCTTGTGGTGTGATTCAAGAGATTTAAGCAGTTGATTTACTTAGAAAGATAAACAATTTAAAATAGAATAATCGACTTAATTAATGAATTAGATGTGATGGATTAACAATTATTATAAGAATAAGATGCAAATAATGATGAAGACAAGCAAATCTAACCTAAGCATATACAAGTAAACACAACACAAGCCTCCCCAAATGGGGGAGGATGAGAGTGGGGACTTAAAAACCCCACTAAAACAAAAGTACTTTACTGAAATTATTACAAATTGCCTTTAGGAATTTAATCCTTGAAAGGGCTTTTCAAATAAAAGCATACAACTCTACTATCATTAAAATTTGCGTAAAAGAAAAAAGGAGAGTGCTTTTACTTTTACTTGAAGATCCTTCTGAAACCTGTGAAAAGGGAAAAGAGAAGAAGTTTGAATGAGAGCCAAAAGAGCAAAGGAAAAGAGGGCTGAAACAAAAGAAGATGAGGAAAATAAGGCAAGAAAACAAAGAGAAGGTCAAAATCAAAGAAAAGGAGGGATAGGGCAGCCAACTATGAAGTTAAAGGAGGACAAAAATTGAAGAAAACGGGGCAGTGAAAGAGAAAACAAATGGCTGTCATAAAAGATACAAAACAGGGCAGCGAACAAAAAGTGGAAGAAAATGCCAATAACGAGGTTGAAGAAGGCCCAAAAACTAGGGCAAAAAGAAGCAAAAAGGGAAGAAAGACTAGGGCACACTAGGGCTGTCCAAAATGAAGAAAATGGATGGTAAAAGAGAAAAAACGGGGCAGCGATGAAGAAAAAGTGAGAAAAGGAAAACAAGTCAAGGAGGAAAGGGGATAGCAAGCAAGGAAACAAAAGAAGTCAAGGAGCAAAGGCAGAACTAGAGGAAGGAAGTTCGGTAACCAAGAAAGTATTTAAATTTATGGATGGAACCCAAGAGAGAGTTAGACTCCCAACTTTCTTTTTGTATTTTGAAGAAGAAGATCTTTGTAGGTCCTGCAATGAAAGTGTTAGATAAAAAAGGTTGCTTGAAGCTTGGGATAGAAGCAGCTGAGCTCACACTCTTCTTCAACCTGTGAAGCCTGAAAACACACTACAACTTAACACAAAACGTGAGATCAAAATATATGCTAGTATGCTAAGAAAATTGAATTATGATCACATTACGTATATACTGATTACTCATGTCTATCAAAATTACTAATCTACTTCGCATAAACAATCAAGTTGAACTACAAATGATTGTTCTACTGTGCCAACAATGGCCAACAATGGCCCTCTTGAGCTAACAAATAAACAATTTAATCTCACATAAGCATTAAGGAAATAGGGGTTAGAGACAATATCACCTCAACCAATTGCAAAGAACTACCACATCCAAGAGCTCATGGACCTCCAAAGTTTGATCTTTATTAACAAATTAAAGAAAATGCTTGATACAATTTTCTCAAAGTAACTCTGCTACAAAAGTCCATCCAAATAGAGCTAAAGGAGCCTCTATTTATACAATGAGAGAGTGCTAAAACCCTAAAACCAAACCTCATAACCTAACTGGCCTGGCCACCAAACAGAGAAACCAAACCTAAGACGGAGAGCTGGGAGTGAGGGGAGGCCTCCACCTAGGCAAGGTGCCCCCACTCCAACCCTGAACAACCAAATCAAGCCATAAATGAACCCACACGTGTGGAAGGCGCCCTCAAGAGAGAGAGGGGCGTGTGCTGTGAAGGAGACGTTTGGTGATGTAGGTAAACAACCTTTTAGGTTTGGCAGGAGCCTGTGCTAGGTTTGGGAAGGCCACTGATGGTGTAAACTTCAGTCTTCACCTCGATCAAATCACCAGACCAATGAGTGCTCTCCATCTCATTCTTTAGCTAGAGATGACAAAGCGGCTAACTGATAATAAATTAATTGCTCACTTAATGCTGACTGAAGCTGAGTTATGACAACTCCAAATATCATAAGTGCTTGAGGAGATGTCATTTAGCCTTTTATTTCGTTGAATTTGGATTAATTTGGAGAGTTTTAATTTTCTCCAAAATAATCATTTTTTAATAAAAATTCATTTTTACTCAAAACTGACTTTTTTGAGAAAAAATGTATTATGTGTCCGATTGATGATCCGAAAGTTCGTTATGACTGGCTGGCTGATCAAGAATGATTTTTGGCATAAGGTTAGAGCCTTCAATTACTGAATTCGGAGTCCAGATGACCGATTTATTACAAACGGGTTTTTTTCATTTAATTTATGGAAAAATTAACCCAAAAAACTTAGGAAAAGTAATTAAAAAATAAAAAATTTAAAAAATAATTTTTTCCCCGTTCGAAAAAGATTTTTTTGATTTTTTTTTTATATGTTCAGATGACTTAGGACATGACCATGCTCTACCTAAATAATGCCTAGTAGGTTTATAACACTCAGTTGGGCTCTAATAACCCCCCAAGTCCCAGAATTCAACATCGGGCATTCCAGCTTTGGAGGAAGAAGGAGAAAACCTCGTCAATTATACTCGGCTGAAGGCAAAGCATAATTGTCAGGGGCAAAAAACTCCCTGGAATACCTTATTTGAGATTCTACGCCTCAGGAGACCGAACCACTCAAAAAATACCCTACTAGCACATTTTATTACAAACCCTGCTGGGCCATGGTCAAAATTATTCAAATAAAAAATTGGCTAGCCAATATTGGCTAGACATGAAGACGGATCAACTGATACACTGGAATCAGACTTTGAACAAGTCTGTCAACTGGCGGCTCCTTAGGTAACCCAACTATGGTACAAAAAGGTTGGTAACATCTGGCTCCAACTGTAGGATAGGTACTTGCTTGATCTATTGATAAAAAAGAGTGCCTGAGAATCCAGGAATCTCTGGTACCTGCATGTAAACAGAAGTGTCTCAGTTCCATGCATACAATAAAAATATGCCATGATGAAATGCCAGAAAATATTTTTTACTTTTTCGAAATAAAATGCATGAAAATAAACTTTTTCTTTTTTAGCATATATAAATGAAATATAATACAGATGCTAATATACAAAGAATAAGAAATTTTGATCCACATTCTACATGGATATGATACATAACATATGATACAGAAATAAAATACATAAAAATACAACAAGGATGGGTTTAGAAAAGCCTGGGATGACCCCTTGGTCATCTTGGAAGTTGTTTCGATAAAAGGGCTTCAAGTGTTGGCCATTCATGGGCAGGTTTAAAATTTCCCCATCCATAGTATTAAGGAAAAAATAATTGGTGCCAGCCGTGTCGCGGATGATAAACGGGCATTTCCAAAGGCTGTCAAATTTTCCATGCTTCCCAGGCTTCTCCCTTCTCTTGTCCCACAAGAGAACAGTATCTCCTATTTGGAAGGCTCTCGGCCTGGCTGACTTATCAAAGGTGCCCTTCATACTTTCTTGATGTCTGAGTGACTGATCAGGGGCAGCTCTTCGGGATTCATCCAATTCTATAATCTGATTGATTCTCTGCTCCATTTCTGCCTGTTCTGTGCCATATTCACTTAACATCCCGAAGATCGGAATCTGCATGCTGACCGGCAGGGTGGCTGTGAGTCCATACACCAACTCAAAAGGTGACTTACTAGTTGACTTCTTCTTAGTGATCCTATCTGGCCACACAACATACTTAATCTTGCTATCCCATGATCTCTTGTTATCCCCCACAATCTTCTTGAGGATAGACATTAAATTTTTATTGGTGGACTAGCAAGTCCATTGCCCAGTGGGTAATAATCAGATGAGTGGGATAGGATAATGCCATACTTAAAGCATAAGTCATTTACTACTTCTGAACTAAAGGCTTTGGCATTATCGGTTGTTATCTTAAGGGGAGTTCCGAATCTGGTGATGATTCTTTCCTCGATAAAATCAATAACAACCTTCTCAGTGGCAGTTTTAGTGGGTATGGCCTCTACCCACTTGGTGAAGTAATCGGTTGCTGTGAGAATCGAACAAAAACCATTGCTGGAGTTAAACAATTGAACAAGATATTGCAACAAAAATATTTAAAATACAACAACATATAAATTAACACATGATATGTGAAGCACACAAAACAAATGATTGTATAATGTAAAACCAGTGCCAAAAATGGAGTCCACAGATAAAAAAGTGTTGTATTGCTGAAAGAAAAGTGTTGCAAGTGCTTTTGGTCAGTTTTAAGTTAATGTGGATATGAGTTGATTAACTTACGGGGAGAAGGGGACTCCAGATATACCTGTAGGTACGAGGAGTATGTCCAAAACCATTATCCGATGTAGCTCCCTGCAAGGAATATGTGGGCTGGTTGGAGTCTTGGAGACGTGTTCAACACTACACCAACAAGGGTGTAGCCTAACGGTGTCTCGAAGTCGCTACCCAGTTGTTCCCCCTTCCTTTGTGGATTTTTCCACGGCAACATATTAAATCGAGGCGTTGGATTTTCGCCTGGGAGGTTAATTGAAATATGAAAACTAATTAAGCTAGTCACCCATGTTGTTTTTGATGCAACCAACTGTTCGGTCGAACCGCAGCGGTGTAGAGAATACACAACGGAGCCTTGGTAAAGTTTTAAGGATTTTATGTGCAATGCGTTTGCTTGGTTAGATTTGAGAAATCAATTATTGCGCATTCCTGCTTTTGATTATCCCAAATCTCAGGGCGTGTTACCGACTAGGCTGCACCTAGTTGGACTTTCAGTGAGCCACCAATGATGAACAAGATACTTGTTCATATTCAGAGTTCAGAAGTCCTTTCAGGCCTTCATGGCTATTTTATTTTTTGTAACACATGTTCATACCTCCTTGGGGAAATTGTAAAAAAAGTCGTAGCATTTAATTTTTTATAAAAGGCTCGGCTTCTTAGACTTAAGCATTAAGACGACTAGCCTAGAGTGTTTTTTCCCTTGGTTATTATTGGTTGTTGAACAAACGACTAATAATTTCCGAGTTTTTCACTCACACCTCTAAAGCAGGCTAGTTATCTTGGTGTTTCGGCCTTAGGAGGAATTTATTAGAGCCTTCGTGTCAGTGTTTTTTAACATGCTAGGCATTCAAATTGAGTCGTATAGACATGTACTAGGTCCCCCTAGAGTTTCGTTAGTTTCCGAAAAAAATAAATTTTTTCCATTTTTTTAACCATTTTTAATGGTTTAATTAAAAAACTTCAAAATGTAATAAAAGTCAGATACAGATTTCGTTTCTGACATGGGGATGCTTGTTTTGACACTTAGAGCATACTCTTTATCTAAGGACCACTTTCCACATCAGTTGGACAACTAGAGCATCTCGTGAGGCATTATTTGGCTAAAAGTGCATCAAGATGGCATTTTAATGCTAAATTTGGACATATTGACACTAAAGTCAAATTTTTAAAGGAAGTCAAAATCAATTAAAAATTGATTGGAGTGACATGGAAAGGGTCCCATGTGAGTAGCGAATTATACATCCACTCATAGGCATTCAAAGTTTGGTTGTAAAGTAAGGTATTGAATGTTAGAGTATGAGGGATGACATGAAGCTTCAAGGAATCGTTAGTATGGTGAAGGGAGTTGCACTAACCAAGAGTGGACCCCCCCGTTTATTATCCACGTTAGCTTTAAAACTTTGGTTCATCATTTCACCACATGGTGGTTTGTGTAAAGTAGCGTGACCATTTAAAGAGGGTGATGTCAACCATGAGGTGGGTGATCAAGCTAGCTTGGTTGGAGGTTACGCTAGCCAATAGTGGACCCCATTCTTTCTTTGTTGTTAAACTTTGAGAAAATCTATTATGGATCTATCGTACACTAAATCCCAACGAATATCTTGTTGGTGGAGCTCACGTCACCTTGATTTCGTACAGTCGCGTGAGATTGAGCACATGCGAGTTGGGTGTGTGAGGTGGCTTGATTGCTAGATTGAGGTTGCCTACCTCATATGAGGTGCCACCTCTTCCATACCAACTCTTCAATTAAACTAATAATCACCCCACCGATCTTTTGATTGGTTCAATTCAGCTCAGCTCAGCTCAGTTACACTTCGGGTTGATCTTCAGTATTGGTGAGGCCCCCCTGGGTCTCTCTTTTCCTATTTAAGCAGGTCACTTCTCCATTGTTTGGGATCAGAAGGTTGAACCTCTGCTTGCATACATTGTAATATTTTTTCTGAGTATTGTTAATAAAAGGCTTTGGAGGCAATTTCCGTGTGGTATCCATAGATGTTTGGTTGATGTTGCCTTTATGCTAAATCATTGAGGTAATCTGTATCAATTCCCATTCATATTTTGCAATTGTTGGGATTACTTGTCATCGTAAGGAAATTTACATTTCGGTAAGAATAGGAAGTGATTCTTGTTAGGGTACTTCTTATTGTGGAATATATTAGATTACCAAGTTTTATATGATTTCTTGTATGGATCTATAATACTGCTTATCTTTTTATCATTTCACACAGGTGCTTTTAATACCCTTGGTATTTTGTTGAAGGTATTTTACAGGAAACCCGACCTGGAGCATTTGATGAGCGAGTAAGATCTCTCTTTTCTCCAGTAATTTTGAAAGAGAAAGCATCATCCCTCGAATCCCACCAAAGGAGGTGTCACCATCCCTTTTCTACTTCTTGCTCCATCTGGTTTTATCACTTCTTGATCCAAAATTTTTCAAATTTACTTCGGTTACTGTTACTTTGCTTAGATCTACATTTCAAAGACATATATAAAGTAGATTTAAATTTCCAAATCTAGATCTTATTGCGTAATTATAAGTTGTTCTTTAAAACATTAGATCCAATCTTTTTCTTGCAAGTTTAAGGTTAAAATTTCAAAGTACTTGGTTAAGAAGATTAAAGAGCTTTCATTTGATTTATTTGGAATATAGTGCTTGAGATTTGCTTACCATTCTCTTCAAGAAGCAAGCAAAGATCCTAAGAAGGAAAGCTTTCTAGCTTGCCTTAGTCTTTTCCTTTTTTTTATAGTCAGCTGTTACTTAAAATTTTTTGGGCAAACTTTGAAAGTTTTGCAAAAGCACTCTTAAAGTGATTTTGGGCACATTCCACTAACATTTGTTGGCTTTTTTTGCAGGTTTGCGAAAAAGAGAGGGAAACTCTGGCAAAATTTTCACAAAATTGACAAAAAAGATGACAAACGAAGCTTCCCCTCACGTAAAAATTATTTTTCTTATAAGTTGTAAGCCTTTGGATCCCAATTTGAGGACCAAAGTGCACTTTCTTTCGCATCATTATAAAAACAAAAAATAAAGTTCGAGTAGGCTCATTAGAGCCCGGTCCCTATCCCCCTGGGGGGATTTGTGTCGGTGTCCTTTTTTCTGTTTTTTTATATGCTGTTAGCGTAGTTGTTTTTCTTTATCATCTCATGCTTTATTTAAGTTTTGCAAAAGTAATCTGAATACTTACCCACTGCGCTATACCGAATTACCATAAGGGAAAAGATTTGAGCAGTGCAGTAATTAAAAAACTTTGTTTTTTTTGTTATGCATTGCCGAGTTTAAAATAAACCCCCTCACTTTCCCGAGTACATGTTCATGGCTAAGGGCTTGCCCGAGTATTGAATCTAGAAAGAGACTCCTGGGTTTTTACTTTTTTTTTAATTAGAAAACTTGTTTTAAAAACATTTAAAATTTACAAGGCCTTCATCCTCGTATGCTCTACTTCCACTGCAGCTTCGTCTGATCAGTTGGTAGTATCAGAAAGGGATTTAGGTGACTAGCTTAATTAGTTTTACACTTCAAAATAATTGTCTTCAGGCGAAAATCCAATGTCGCGAATTAAGTCGTTGTGGCAAAATCCACAAAGGAAATGGGAACAACTGGGCAGTGACCTCGAGACACCGTTAGGCTACATCCTTGTTGGTGTAGTATTGAACAAGTCTCAGAGACTCCAACCAACCCACATATTCCTTGCGGGGAGCCCCATCGGTTAATGGTTTTGGACACACTCCCCGTACCTCCAGGTATATTGGGAGTTCCCATCCCCTAACCTAATATAGATCATTACCACAAAAATAAAATAAACCAACAATTTACCCACTCCTTAATCTACTCATTTAATTAATCTTGAAACTTACCAATGAGACACTGCAATACTTATCTGAGACTACAACAACAACCCTCATACACAAGCACTCCATTTCATTGGCTTTGGTCTCTTTCGTTTTATATTGATTAAATCAATTTTTGCATTTTGTCATGAATGGTGTGTGAATGATAAATGTTGTTGTGGTTATAATTCAATTCATGTGCAGTAACTCATGGTTAAGGTTTTAATTCATTTCATGTAAACTCCTAGAATCAATTATTTCTTTCGTAGAGTAAAAACCTTAGATTTTACTTTTCATTAGGGTCCACCCCCCTTGGCTTCGCTAGGAGTTGGCCTAGATGGAGGAGCTGAGTATCAGATGACAGCACTTGGTTCGAGCTTGCCCCCAAGGTCGCACCCAGTGGCTTGAAGATTTCTGCCACATTACCCGAGGTGCGAATTAGGCAGAAACATGGCGAACCTGCGATGGGCAAGAGCATACATCGGAATGGCAAATATTAATTCAAATTTTGAAGAAAATGAAAATCTAATCTATACAGCCCTTCAAGGACAGATTGTGTGCTTGTGTTGCAATAAAGTAAACATGCAAAAATAAGATTTTTTCTAATTACTACAGCAAAGAATCTCTTTCCGGCCTGGATGCCGTATTCGGGAAAGCAAGGTTGGGTAAGTATTCAATTTTGCGAGAAAGAAAAGATGAAACTTTAAGGAACCATGATTGT